>VMDO01013041.1:0-59787 GCA_007922755.1 Pedetes capensis | reverse complement strand
TCAGTGAATCATTTCCCCAGTCCTATATATCTTTATGATCTACTCCAGACATAGGGAAAAAATGGATGCTGTCTAATTCATCTTATGAAGCAATCATAATTTTGCTAATAAATCCAGACACAAAGTAGCCCCTCTTGGCACAACCTCTAGTACATCCATGCCATGGAATATTACTCAGCAGTAAAGCAGAATGACTGTCACAAGTTGGATGAATCTTAAGTAATTTTCCTGAGTGAAGAAAGTCAATCCAAAAGGATTACATATTTTATTATTCTATTTATATAACATTCTTGAAATGACAAAATTACAGAAATAGACAAAAGATTGGTGGTTGGCCAGAAATTAGGGGTGGGCAGGAAATAAATATGATTATAAAAGGGCAACTAGAAGGATCTTTGAGGTAATGAAACTTTTCTGTATCTTGACTATGGTAATGGACACATGAATTTGCAGATGTGAAAAAATTGCATATAACTAAATACAAGCAAGTACAAATAAAACTAGGAAAATTCAAATTTTAGAAATCTGTAGGCAAAACTCACTTCAGTTCAAAAAATCTCATAATAAAGAGTGAAATGTTTTGTATTGAGAATGTAGCTCACTGGTAGAATGCATGCTTAGCATATGTGAGGCCCTAGGTTTAACTCTAAGCATGAAAAAAAAAAGATATGTTAAATTAGACAGTAAATTAAAAGAATAACATGCCACAATTAACAGATTTACCCCAAATATATAAGAATCATTTGCTACTAGAAAGTCTGTTGTTATTAGTATTTTAACCAATAACCCATTAATTTCAATTGATTGTTTTAAGAAATACTAGAAAAGTGTGTAATAAAAATTAAATACACATTTATATTTTAAAAACAAAAAAGTTATTCTTAGTAAAAATTCCACTCTAAACTATAAGTTCTCATTAGTATCTCAAGAAAGGAAATAATCTAAAAATGTCCTTGTGAAGGAGGCAAAATTATCATTACTTGCAAGTGAAAATCAAAGAGGGGGTACCTAATACAGGAGTTCATGTGATGGCTTAATAAAAATGGCATTCCCCCAAGAAAATGTTAGTCACCTTTTTATTGCTGTGACAAAACACCTGAAGATATATTTTGGCTCTCAGTTTCATAGGTTTCAGTTCCATACGCAGTTGGCCTATTGCTTTTGATCCTGTGTCAAAGCAGTACGTCATTGTAGAATCACAGAGAGGAGCCTCAGAACAGCCAAGAAGCAAAGAGAGAGGCAGGAAGGAAGTGAGGTCCCAACATCCCCTTCAAGGGCACTCCCCCAACCACTAATTTCCTTCCACCAAGTTCCACCTTTTAAAGACTCCACCATCTCCCAATGGCACCATGGTTGGGGACCAAGCATTCCATACCTAGGCCTTTGGGGAACATTCAAGATCCAAACAATAGCATGAAAACAATAGTTTTCATGTCCTACGGAAGGCTCCCTTAAAACAATGAACTTACTTTATAGTGGGACCCTACTTGTTTTCCCATAAAAATCAGGAACAAGAAAAGATTGCAACTCTTATTTAACATTGTTCTAGAAGTTCTCACCAGTATTATAAAAAGGTAAAAATAAAAGAGCCCTTTTGAAGGAGACAAAATCATTATTTGCAAGGGAAAAATCAAAGAGAATATACTTGATTAGTTTTATTTGATAGATGTTTTTAATTTAATAAGAAAATATAAATACACAAGTATTAGCTTTATAGATACCAGCAATTATGAATTATAAAACATAGTAGGAAAAGGCGCACTCAAAATAGCAACAAGCAATATTAAATACCTAAAACTATCTTAATCAGAATTAAGTGTCATTTAGGAAGTTACTGCAAAACTTTACTAAGGAAAAAAAATCTATCATAGACATGGTCAGAAGTGGGAAATGAGTAAGTACACTGACTATCAAAAAGAATGAATTCTCTCCCAAATCATTTGTAATCTTAAGGTAATTCTAAACAAAATCCCAATAAAACTATTTTGCAACAAAATTAATATAAGTTCATCTGGAAAAGTAAGAATAAGCAGATAAAATTACTGAAGAAAAACTTGGAAAGGATGAAGAGGAAACTTACCCTACAGACATTAATTAGAATAGTGTAATACCAGTGAAAAGCTCACAGAACATTGGAACAGATAAAATATTCCTGAAATAGTAATGTTTACTTTTTTTCACTTTTGGTTACACTTTTATCAACTTATGAGATTTATGGAACCTTTTGACTAATATGTAGTAAAACTCATATGCATATTTGGGTTATGTTCCCCTATTTTTCCCATGTACTCATGAAGTTGCTTTATTTACATTGAGATTATCCTCTCCCTTTTTCTCCCTCTACATTGTTTCTCCTTCCCATCCCACCTTCCACAATCTTCACTTCCCTTTCTAGTTCCCTCCCTCCTTTCTAGTCTTTATATTATCTCTTTTTCACTAAGTTTAACTGTGCATTTTTATATATCAACTTATGTATTGGATTATTTCTTCCTCTAAGTAAGAGTCAGCTCTCACATATGAGTGAGAACATAGGGTATTTCTCTTTTTGAGCTTGTGTTCATTCACTTATGATGATATTCTCCAGTTCCATCCATTTTGCTGCAAATGACATTATTTCAGTATTTTATTGCTGAGTAATATTCCACTGTGTATATGCACCATAATTTTTATCCATTCTTCAAACTTTTATAAGAAATTTATATGTAACAAAACAATAAGGAGTGGATGGTTTGGAAAAATGGGCTCTTTGAGAAAAACATCAAATTACAATCTCATATCATACTAAATAAGTGTCGGAAAGATGAAAGTTTTGTTGGTAACAATTAGGCCATTAAAAAAATTAACAGAATACATTAAAACATTAATCTGACCTCTAGAGAACAATGATTCAGAGAGTTGAATTCATAGGGATATAAAAAATCTAACATATTAGAAAACAGCAAAAACATCAAAGCAAATGTGAAGGCAGATGTGTAAACTAGGCACATTTAAATAAGAAAACCTTAACATTCCACCAACAATAAAAAGGGAACAGACATAGCAGATAAAACTATTTCTAATGAAACTGACTAATAAACCTGTGGGAATTTTTTTTTTTTTTTTTTTTTTTACAAATTCCATGGTAAGTTATAATTTACCACTATTCTCCTTTTAACATTTCTAAGAATTTTTTTTTTGGGGGGGAGCTGGGATTTGGCTCAGTGGGTAGAGCGCTGTGCTGCAGTCTCTGAGGTCCTGAGTTCAATTCCCAGCATGGCAAAAATGGGAGAAGGGCCTGGCAATCCACTCCCAAAGCAATCCCAAGACAGTCAGCCATTGAAAACCCTATGAGGGTCACTATGAGTCGGATACTGACTCAACGGCACCTAACAACAACAAGAAGAATTTTTTAAAATTACATAGCATTTGTGAGAACAAGGGGCATTGTGGTAAATTGGTAAATCTGTACAAACTTTAAGCTCAGTAATCAATTCAAATTTTAAGAATTTACCCTAAAACATTACCAGACATGCACAAATGTAAGGAACCTACTTAATTTATAAACTTATTATTTAATAATGATAGAAATCTATGTTTAATATTTTAATTTAGCTAATACTTATTTGCTTAAAATCTCATGTTACATAAACATGGTTATAAATTTTGTTTTTTTTTTTCTACTCAATTTTCACTCTCATTCAGGTTCTTGTGTTTTCAACATCACACCATCGCTTTTTTTACAGTCCTCAGAATAGTGATTTTATTAAATTAGTTGCTTTGTGAAATATTGCAGAAATCATAATGGCTAACAGTTTACAAAACTGTAGTTAGTGCAGTTTGCTGGGCATGTTTTATCACATGTAGCAACATCTTTTGAGTCTCTTTTTCAGGGCACATTGACTCATCACTTGGACATTCAGGCCATTTTGAATTTACATGTGATGCCATCTTGGGAAATTTTATTGCAAGACACAAATAGTGATTCACATATTAGGAAAGTTTTTATTTACCTATGTTGGGTGTTATTTTTGATTTCCACAGTGAAATTTCTTGTGTGACATTTTATAGAGCTCTATAAAAGGCCTATTTACAATGAAACCTAATACTTGAAATTATAAGCTCAAACTACCCAAGAATAATTTCTAAATCTGTATAAAATTTTTTTCACTATCCCTGTCAAAGGAATCAGCATTGACTGAGGTCATTTAAGGCCAATAAGTTTTCAGCAAATGTTACATTTTGTTTAAAAAAAAAAAAAAGCTAATTGAAAGATTGTTCTGTAGTACTAATGATTTTTGTTTTTAAACAAAAATAGTAACTTTCTCTTTTCTGAGAGGTAATTTTAAATTTAAAGAATAACTTTTTCCATATATTGGAACATATACAGTAAATAAACAGGTCACAAGGGTTTATGTGCAAGAGTGTTTATTGAAACATTATTTTAAAGACCTCAAAAACATCAAATATCCAACAATGAAGGGTACTAAAATTAATTATTAGATATTCATCAAACATAATACCATATACTCATTAAAACTCTGGGTTACAAGAATATTTAATAACTTGTGGAAAGTAGATGGGCACCCTGGCATACACCTGCCATCCCAGTGACTTAGGAGGCTAAAGCAGGAAGATTATGAGTTCGAGGCCAAGGGCAGCCTGTGCAACTTAGTGAGACTTTGCCTCAAAATAGAAAATAAAAAAGGGGCTAGAGTGCAGTTCAGTTGTAAGGCATTTTCCTAGCATGTGTGAGGCCCTGGGTTCAACTCTCCAGTACTGAAGAAGAAGAAAAGACAAAAATAACAAGGAAATGCTCATAAAATAGTAAGTGAAAATTCTTATAAAAAAATTGTAGATTCTATCCTGGAGAGAATATGTATATATTCTATATATATATAGAGAGAGAGAGATTTGAATATGGGCATGAAGAAAGAAAAGAGAGGGGAAAAATCATCAAAGTATTTTGGTGATTATCTTTTGTTGTTTTGTTAGGTGCCATCGAGTTGGGTCCAATTCATAATGATCCTATGTACAACAGAACAACACTCTATCCAACGCTGTGCCATGCCCATGATCTTTTTATGTTTGAGCCCATTGTTGTAGCCTCTATGTGTTTTTTGTTTTTTTTTTTTTTTTTTTTTTTTTTTTTTTTTTTTTTTTTTTTTTTTTTTTTCATTTTGAGTCATGCCACATTAGCCAGAGGAGTTCCCAGGGGCTTTACTCCATTACTGTCATGAAGGTCAACTCTACTTTGAGGAGGCATCTCTTCCCACTCATTTCTTTAGTGCCTTCCAGTTGGGGAACTCATTTTCTGGCACTGTATTTGGCAGTGCTTCTCTGCTATTCATAGGGTTTTCAATGGCTAAATTGTTTCAGGAGTGGGCTGCCAGGGCCTTCTCTCTAGTCTGTCTTGGTCTGGAAGCTCAACTTAAACCTGTCTACCATGGATGGCCCTGCTGTTATCTGAAATACTGGTGTCACAATTTTCAGCATCACAGCAACATGCAAGCCCCCACAACACAAGTTGACAGACACATGTGGGTTGTGATATTTGGGGGTGACTTTAGTTATCTTCATTGAACTCCGGAGCAAACAAATATACATACTCCAGTCCTCAGCTAGCTAGACAAATTTTGAGTGGATTTGAAAAGGTAGCAGGGATCAAGGGCCAGAAATAAGAGTGCTGACTGTGCCCTGTAACATTCCCTTCCACTATCGACTCCGTGGCGGCCCATTCTCTCACAGTGTGCTCTGTCTTACCTGTCTGTCTGCAGTCTTTCTTTGTGGACCACAACAGTCGAGCCACCACTTTCATTGATCCCCGAATCCCTCTCCAGAACGGTCGCCTTCCCAATCATCTGACTCATCGACAGCATCTGCAGAGGCTCCGGAGTTACAGTGCTGGAGAGGTAATGCTTCCCTTGTCCACCCACTGCTCACAGGTGCATGGTCTCTACTCTTCTGTGGGGCCAGAACTATTGCTTAGTGGCCAGGATCTAGGGTTGCCTGCCCAAGGAGAGAGGAAGCCATATGCACCTGCTCTCCAGAAGAAAGAATGGCCACTGTGAGATACCCACATAACTTCCTAGATGTCTGAAGCTTTCCTTCCTTCTGTTTTTCCTTTTGTCCAAATCACCATGACCAAAAGTCTGTTTAGTTTAAGGGAAACTGGAGATGCAGTGTCAGGAGATGCCCACACTTACGGCTCTCTGGAGCTGAGTTTCCAGATGCCCACCAGTCACTTGTGAAGCTTCCAAGACTATGGAATTGCTGCTAGCAGGACACTGATTTAAACTTCTGTCTTTCCATAAGATCCTGGAGAAGACTTTAGTAGTATATCCATGGACCCAAAACTGGGGGAAATTATCCTGGCCCCATGGATACTCTATTCCCATCCCATCCTGTGTTTCCCTGGCTCGAATCTTCTTTCACTGACCACGGTTGCCTTCTCCTGAGCCACGAAGAGCTGCCACCTTTCTGAAGTATCATTTTCATTGCCTTTCTAAGTTAGTCTCTGAACCCTATGCCCTTTCCTGCCCGCTTCTCTCAAGCCAAAACACAAAATGTAGCTCTCTTCTACTTCCAGTCAGTTCCTGACAGTACTATGAGCAAATCTCTTATGTCCTCACTGACATTTCTAAAGTGTCTTGGGCCTATTTTCAAAGAAGCCACCATCTTCTGAGATGTGGGTGCTGAGAACCATTTCCCATAAAATAGTTTGTAGAATTGGATTACAATGAGGTAAAAAAAAAATGATAAAAAGCAGTTCAAGAAGGAAAGGAGAGTCATTCCAGGGAAAGCCATGCTGGACATCAAACAGCCATCCCCTCCAGGTAGCAAGCATAAGTCTCATGGGAAGAGCCTGTTGTGAATATATCAGAACCAATTATTTGCTACTGTCTTCTGTGTCCTCTGAGAGACATAACTGTTTCCAACCAAGAACTCTCATGACTTGATGCCAGTGTGATAAAAAGAGTTTTTCTTCCGTGGGACCATGTTAGAAATTGTTGTTTTAGGATATTGCTGAAAGCACATTAAATTTTTCCTACTGCATATAGATAAAGTTGTATGTGCCCATGCAGAGAGGGAGTGTTATACATCCCTAAGCATTATATGGGTATCAGAACCCTCTAGAATCATACATATTCATAGATTATAGAAACCAGTGTGCCTGCTTCCCAATTCATCATTG
Source organism: Pedetes capensis (assembly GCA_007922755.1). Classification (NCBI taxonomy): domain Eukaryota; kingdom Metazoa; phylum Chordata; class Mammalia; order Rodentia; family Pedetidae; genus Pedetes; species Pedetes capensis. The sequence goes on along the minus strand of VMDO01013041.1, from coordinate 52,616 downwards.
CTGGTGGCACTTTTATAACACTTCAGAAAGTACAAGTTATATTGTCTTTAGAATATAGAGAATATATTCAAAAATTTGCACCACCTTGAAATACCCCACTTTAATTTATTTAAAATATCCAAGCTCTTTAGTATTATAGAGGCAAATTCAGTATTAATATGCTATAGGGTAACTACATACAATAAGGAAGCTGAGTACTGCAGACAGATTTACTACCAATAAAACAAAAACATTAATTGTCCAACATAAGATTAACCCCCTGAAGATATAGATATCTTGCAGTTATAAGAAATGTACTTGAAAACATGACTATTCAAGGCCTGTTTATTTGAAAGAACAAAATTGGGACCATGGGTATCATTTGCATTACCTGTTCCAGAATATCGGTTTTTTTATATGATTGCACAGCCCAAATATGGCTCATTTAATGTCAGCACGAATGGCAAAGTGCCATCTGCATCAGTGAGAACTGACTGAGATTCTAACCCATGACAATGAAAGGGCCTTAATGTGCACCAGCTGTCTGTCCACTTCCTAGTGCACCCACTCCCAACTGACTGTGTTCCTCACCCATCACTCTGCCCCTCTTCTCTCTTCTGGTAGCTTTGGCCTGAGATGGGAGAAACCAGAGAGGGTGACAGAGGGCAGCTGGGCAGCAGAGGGCATCTGGTACATGACAGCACTTGAAAGAAAACAAAGACCCAGCCTCTAGGAAAACAAAGATCTGGTTCCTCCTCATGGACCCTATAGCTGGGGAATAAGAAGACCGGAGAGATACTGGTATAAAAATAGAAAAAGAAGGCAATGGACAGTGTGACTGTGTTTTGTGTAATGTGGTTTTGCTCATCAAATACTGACTTTGCACATGGCTTGCTCTGAGCACTGTGGACTATAAAGAAGCATGGGATAATCCCTGCCCTGGAGAAGTCTGTTCTGGTTTTGAAGCCTGGCCAAAAATACAGAGTTTAAGTAATAAGAGAAATCAGAATATGATTGAGTGCCAAAAGAGATGTTAGGACAAGTGCCACAAAAGTTCCAAAGAGGCCAGGGATAGAATACATATCTTTTAAAATAAAGTACCTGAACTAGACTTTAGAAATTGGTAATCTCGCTAGATACAAAGGATGAGGAACAGCACAGCAGAAGCAAAGCATTAGCAAAGACACAGAGGTAACATTGAGAAAGATCTATAGGAGACAGTGGGTGGTCCATTGTGATCGGAATAGCAAGTGCTCACTGGCTGCATCTTGGTTTTTGGAAAATGTTGAATGCCACATAGAAGAACTGAGAGTTTTTACAAAGCACAATGAATGAATTTGAGGAAAGTAATATGATGATTTTTGTGTAAAAAGGGGCTTTATAGATTATTTCACTCATTGTTTCTCAGCAGGGGTAGACTGCTGGAATTTGGGGTCAGGACAGTTCTCTAGTGTGTGGAATTGTCACACAGCATCATGGGACCTTTGTTTCCTGATCCCATTCATTAAATGTCAAGAATGCCACCCCTCACTAGTCATAGCAATAGTGAAAACAAAAAGAATAAAGCAAAGCAAAAAGCCCTGTATTAGTTGAGATTGCTCAGAGAAACAGAACCAATAGAACAGATGGACGGTGAATGGACAGAAAGATGATAGGTGGACAGACGGATGAGAAGGGATTCGTTACAGGAATGAGGTCATGTGATTGTGGAGCTGGGAAGTCCCATGATGTGCCATCTGCATGCTGGGAACCAAGCTGGTGGCATTGCTCAATCTAAGTCCAAAGGCCTGAGAACTAAGGACTTGGGTGCAGGTTCTAGTTCCAGAAAAGAGGCACTGAATTCACCTTTCTTCTGCCTTTTTGTTCTAACAGGGCCCTCAACAAATTAGACAATGTTCAACCACATTGGATGAGGGTGGCTCTTCCTTACTCACCCCATGATTCCAATGCAGTCTCTTCTGGAAACACCCTCACAGATACACACAGAAATCATGCTTTCCCAGCTATCTTCTTGTCACATAAAATTAACCTTAGAGCCCCTAAGCATGTCCAAACAGCCCAAGATGGTAGAACCACCCTAGTGAAGAGTTGTATTTTGCAGTTAAATAAACAGAAGAACTCAAATCACACAAGGAGCTCATGTCTGCAGCTCAGATTCCCTCACTCTCAGTTCATGTAATCTAGAATTTTTAAAAGGAAACTATGGAGGCCAAGAAGAGGAAGGGTCACTGCACAGAAAGATTTGAAAGGGAGGCCATTAAAGGCCCCTGCCACAATCCAGGTATAAGGGATTTATACCCAAATGTCTGTGTGGTAAAGCCTTGGTCTCCAGGGTGACACTGTTGGGAAGTAGTGGACTCTTAAAAAATTAGGGCCTAGGACCTGGGGATGCTGCTCAGTGGTAGAGCACATGCTCAGCATGCACAAGGGCCTGTGCTCAATCCCAGCACTCCAGGCAAAAAGAGAACCCAGTTGGAGCCTAGTGGGAGGCCTTTAGGCCATTGGGGGTGTGTGTTTGAGAAGGGATTGTGCTCCTTGCTCTCTTTTGCTTTCTGGTCATGAGATGTCTAGCTTTGCTCCACCTCAAATTCCTGCCATGATGTGCTGCCTCACCACAGGCCCAAAGCAATGGGACCAATTTATCACAGAGTGGAATCTCCAAAACCATGAGCAAAAGTAAACCTTTTCTCTATAAATTGATTATCTCAGGTATTTTGTTATAATAATGGATATCTGACTAACACAACGCCCCAAGTCACAGTGGCAAAGAGACAGAACACAAGGAACACTCTTTGAGAAGCTTCTGAGAAGCTGAGAGCTGTGGAGGAAAAAGGAACTGGGATGTCAGTCAGCAGGTGGAGTCCAGCTCTTCTTCTTCCCAGGGGAACTGTGAATCTCTGTGCATCTCTTCCTTTCTGGGACCTAACCTTCTTCATCCATAAGCACATAACCACTAAAGTTATCTCCAGTTCTGTGATTCTTAGAGTCTGTGAAGTTTGATTCCAAAGTCTCAGGACCATGTGACTCAGAGCCACATCCCCATCAATGACATAGGCAGGATGTCAAGCAAGCCAGGTGACTGGCAAGTCTGTGCTTAGAGAGACAGAAGCTAAGAGTAATGACAAAATGACAGAGTTGGGTCAGGAGTGATCAATGAGCTGTTTCCATAGTCCATGATTTTTTTCTGCCTATACCATAGGCAATGGGGAATTAGCTATAGAGATTTCTTCAACCACAGCCTTCAGTATTGCTTTTTTTTCCCTTTTTCTTTTTCTTTTTTCCCTTCCTCCCTCTTTCTTTCTTTTTTTCTTTCTTTCTTTCTTATTTTTTTTGACAGGGTCTTGCTATTTAGCCCCAGCTGGACTCAAATTTTGGATCCTTTTTCCTCTCCCTCCCAAGTACTGGGATTATAGGTATTCACCACCATACCCAGCTTGAGCCATTCTCTTTAGTGTTACTCAGCAGTTGATTTTCTTTATATATGAATTGCTCTTAAGGACATAATTAAAACCAGTGTCCAACCAGATGCAAAAATGCATGCCTGCAATCTAAGTGACACAGGAAGCTGAAGGAGGAGGATGGCTAGTTTGAGGCCAGAGGCAGCCTGTGTAACTTAGCAAAGCATGATCTCAAGATTTAAAGCAAATGTTTTAAAGGGGGGTGGAGATGGATCTCAGTGATAGAGAGGTTGCAAAGTATGTGCATGGTCCTGGGTTCAGTCCCCTAGTAAGAACAACAGCAACAAAAAAGCTATATTAAGGATACTAAAGGATAAAATGTGTACCCAAACTCCCAAATGTTATTAATAGAAATATTGCTAAACATCTTTTGGATCATCCTTTACTTCACCTGGAAATTTTTCAGGCAGATTCTTAAAAACAGATATCAAAAATGTAGGATTTATGCATAAAATAAGATCATTCTTTCAACACTTTTTACTTCCATTTTAATGCTGTGACACAACTATCAGCATTTTTTTTTTGAGATAACATCTCACTGTGTAGATCAGACTGGCCTTGAACTCACATCCGTCATCCTGCTTAAGCCTCCAAAGTGCTATGATTACAGACCTGTGCCACCATGCCCAGCTTATCTGCAACTTATTTAAGAGCCAACAAAGTAGACTTTACCTCATTTCATAATGTTGAAACAGAATTGGGCATAGATAAATGGAGAGAGTATGAGATGTGATCAAAAACTATGGCAAATGATTAAATTTTAAAAATTATTGCTCACAAAAGAGGGCTTCCAGAACTATTTCAGAAAGTGGCAAGAATGATGGGATAAATGTGGTTCAAAGTCAAAGGGGATATTTTGAAGGGGATTAATGTTTTTTACTGTAATTTTTTCTTTAAACAATCACTATAGTCTTTTGTTTGCACCTTAAGTTGTTGTTAGGTGCCTTTGAGTCGGTATCTGACTCATAGTGACCCCACGTACAACAGGCGAAACAGTATTGTTAGTGCTTCTCTGATCTTCATAGGGTTTTCAATGGCTGATTGCTTTTTGGGGGGAGTGGGTTGCCAGGTCTGTCTCCCAAGCCTATGGCAACTGGTGTTCCCAGGCGGTCTCCCATCCAAGGACTAACCAGGCTGCTTAGCTTCCAAGATCTGATGGGATCTCATGCCACAGTGGTATGGCTGCAGGCTCACACCTTATAGTACTATAAATATCAGAGCTCATGTCCCAATCAGTAAGGAAGTCACCGAAGGTTAATAAATTTGTTTATATTGTAATCGACAATATCAATTAACATTAATGAAGATGGATAAGCATAATACATCGCTTTTTATTTCTTTTACCAACTTGGTCAGGTTAGAAAATTACTACTCATAAAAAATTTCTAGATGATACATAGCAAAATAAAGCTTAATAATGATTGCTTTGGGAAAGGGTGAGAGGCTATCAGAGAAGAGAAACTTTGCACTTTAAGGTGGAAATCACCCTCAGTCTTTCTCTGTCATGACCTTCTTTTGATGACAGAAGTCATTTCATTGCCTCTGCAGACAGGCAGGGGATCTGTTCAGAATGCTTGCCTTGGGAAATAATTTCTACATTACTTCTTAAACTTAGTAAATGTCCTCTCGATTCTGTATAACCTTTGCTTGGCTGTAGGTTTTGTTGGAAATTTTAAAAATCCAGACACCTTTGAAAATAAACTTTTTAATTATAAACAATAAGAAATGAGTGCAGAAAACACAGACGTATGTGAAAGAATTTAAAAGGTGAGCATAATTCCCCAAGTAGAGACTTTCCTTGGTACACATAGAAGTGAAAAATTAGATCATGCTATTAATGTTTGCATATTCCACTTTGCCACTACAGTACCTTATAGATGATGTCAATGCCATTAATACTCTATAACATTTTATCATATGAGTCTACTATCATCTAACTCAAGGCTTTCTTTGTATGTTATGTGTGTTGTCCACTTTTTACTATTATAAAAATTCTTAATGATTCAAGCAGAGATTTCTCTTTTGTTTCCTTAAGGTAATCATGAAAACTTTGTTAATGGTCTATTCTTAAAACACAAAAGAATCTAGAGCTGATGCAAATTCATTATTTGGGCCTTTTCTCTGAATTTGCCTTTTTTTTTTTTTTTTAACATCAGGTCTCCAGTGTTTATGGAGAGAGAGAGAATTAGCTGATTATTAGCCCAAATGCAGTCTAAGATTTGCAATTCTCAATCACAACCTTTAAAAAACACAGCAGTGTACATTTCCAAATTGTAATGCCAAAGAGAAGCTTGTTTACCAGTCTCAGAAAACTGTTTTCTGAGGATATCTATTTTGTTTTGTCTAGAGAGTTAAATGTTTGGAGCTTTCACATTTAGAATTATGATTACAGCAATCAACCTCAAAAGAGAAGAAATCTTAAAAGTAGTCCCTACTGCAAACTAGATTTTACCCAATTGTAGAATAATCAGTCCTAGCATGTCTGGGGGCTGGGATTTAGCTCAGTGGGCAGAGCGCTGCGCTGCAGTCTCTGAGGTCCCGAGTTCAATTCCCAGCACCACAAAAATGAGAGAAGGGCCTGGCAATCCACTCCCAAGGCAATCCCGAAGCACTCAGCCATTGAAAACCCTATGAGGGTCGCTATGAGTCAGATACCGACTCGACGGCACCTAACAACAACAAGCATGTCTGGAGAAGGCAGGCCAGAGCCTGGCATTCTCTCTCTCTCTCTCTCTCTCTCTCTCTCTCTCACACACACACACACACACACACACACACACACACACACACACACACACCACTAAGAAACACTAACCAAAGGGGCCTAATGCCAGGAAATTTGTGCAATATAATTTCATCTTTAAATGGGAAACACAGCCTTCAGTCATCCTCAGTAGTTACAAAAGCCATGTTAGCATCAATTTCCAGTCAGATCTACAGCAGTCACTCAGCTGACACCAATGAGATCAAAAGAAGTCTCTCAGGATGGATTGTTCAGCAGCACTCCAAGACCACAAGGATCCTGTTGTTGTTAGGTGCTGTCAAGTCAGGTCCAACTCATAGCAACCCTATGTACAACAGAAGGAAACACTCCCTACTATATGTCTGGCACCATGTCAGTTCTTCTTTTCTATTCATAGGATTTTCAATGGCTGATTGTTTCAGGAGGGGGCTGTTGGGTCCTTCTCCCAAGCCTACAGTACCTGGTATTCCCAGGCAGTCTCCCATCCAAGTACAAACCAGGCTCAACCCTGCTTAGCTTCTGAGATCAGAAGGAATGGGACACCTGGGTGCTGTGACTATGGGTGCAAGGTTCCTAGTGCATTCTCAATTTATTTTATTTTACTCTTTTTGTGGTATTGGTGAACTGAACCCCAGGCCTCATGCATGCTTTTTGCAAGCATTCAACCACTGAGCCATACCCATCCCCCCAGCCCATTTTTTACTTTCTATTTTGAGACAGGATCTCATTAAGTTAGACACATTCTTAGAGTCCAGCTCGGTTTTAGTCTCAGAATTTCCTCCTGTCCAGCCTGACATTGTCCTCCTATAAATTCCATAAGTCGTATCTACTTTGGCAGGTGTTTCCTTTAGCTCACCCATAATTGGTCTGAAGCCTATTCATCAGTCAGCCATCTGCCTTTGGGGCAGCTGAATTCATCTGAATTCAGAAATCTTCCAGTCTGGCTTAGTTTTGCCAGTGAATAAGTGAGCTCAGAAGCAGGCATCATTTTTCCTTGCAGCATAGCTATTATATATGAATTCCCTGTGAGAGCCAGAATAGAAGGAGCCCTTCCTGTTTTAGATCCCTGTTCATTTCAGCCTGACCCACTAACAGACATCTCCGCTTGGGGAGAGGAAGCAGGGATGTCCTGAGTTCAGTGCACCAAGCTTTCTGAAACTTGCATTTAAATTTTATTCATTCTCCCCAGTTTCTCTCTGTGTGAGTCATCACTTTAATCCTCAGTTGAGTAGTCTTTGAGAACTCTGTCTTTAAAGCATCAAAATTATTTTTAGTACACATTAATGTGCACTACTAAGTCCCTCCAAAGAAAAGAGCCTTATCATTTCATTCCCAGAAAAGTTTTGCATACTCATTAATGAAGAAAAAGAGAAACATGGGGACTTGGTACGGCATGCTGTATTAATCAGTAAACTTGTCTTTCACCACTGTGTGCTGTAACCATTTCATTGAGACTGGAAGACACTGCTGCAGAAGTACTAGCTTGCAAATCTTGGTGTCTGCCTACAAGAGCTGAGCAAAGCTGAGTGCTAATGACATCAGAGTAGAAACGCCACCAAAGGGACACAGAATCTGTTTCATTGTCTCTTGAGTAAGCAATGACAATGAGATGAGAAGGATCAGGAACAACAACAACAAGGATGGATCTGTATCCTTCCTACTTCAGAAAAGCAGCAAAGACTGCCGCATACAGATAGGGAACTGGTGACACATTTCTGCACACAGACGTTATTCTTGCCAGTATGGAGCATGGAAGCAAGACCCAAAGGAATACCAGCAACTACCATGTCTTTAATTAGGAATTTCTAGGTAATTTGCCCTACCTTGTCACTTGCATTATCCCAGATGGCCTAGTCTTAAGTGACTATTGGGGAATTGACTTGGCCTTTGTAGACTTTGTAGCATAGGACCTCGTGAATTCACCTCTCCCAAATTCTGTGTGAGTGAATTTTATACTAGTCTCAGAGGGAGAATTGCTTTTCCTTTTTTTTTTTTAACCTAGATATTTGAACTCTTCTTAACTGTCTAAGTTACCTTCAAAATTCATAAATACCTTAAAGTCTGTTTTGTTATACTTTGTCCGATATTATAGTGATTCATGTTGTTGTTGTTAGGTGCCCTTGAGTCAGTATCCAACTCATAGGGACCCTACATACAACAGGCAAAACACTATTGTCAGTGCTTCTCTGCTATTCATAGGACTATTCTGCTATTCATTGGCTAGTGAATCATAATCTACACTAAATCCCATATATTGGGTGAATGTGCTACAATGTGGAAAATCTATAGTGCCCTGGTCTTAATATCTTACTCTGTGAGGGTCTTAAGGAACAAAATACATATGGAACCATGGTAGAAAAATTATTATCATGCTCTGGAACTTAGACAATTTATTAAATTTTAAAATAAACTGGGTGTGGTGGCTCATACCTGTAATCTCAGTGATTTGGGAGGTGGAGGCAGGAGGATCACAGGCTTGAAGCCAGAGATAGCCTGTTTAACTTAGTGAAGCTCCGTCTCAATTTAAAAATTAAAAATGAGGTTAGAGTGCAGCCTGGTGGTAGAACACTTGCAAAGTATATGCAAGGTGCTGAGTTCAGCCCCCCAGTATTGCAAAAAAGAAAGACAAATTACATAGACCTAAGTTAGTTTAAGGGCTGGGATTTAGCTCAGTTGGTAGAGCACCGCTCCGCAGTCTCTGGGGTCCCAGGTTTGATTCCTAGCACAGAAAAATGGGTGAAGTTTGTGGCAATCCACTCCTGAGGCAATCCCAAACAATCAGCCATTGAAAATCCTATGAGGGTTGCAGACACGACTCAATGGCACCTAACAAGTTAGTTTAAAGTTAATCATCAAAAATATCAGTTTTAGGTTAAGCAAATTATCCCATGAGGTTTTGTCAAAATTCTCATCCAAAACTGAGCCTGCCAGATGTGGTCCAGGGGCACGGGGAGTATATACACAAGCACTAGAGAGTACAGTATTACTTAGAATCCCAGTTCTCTCTTACAGTTGAAAATTTGGAGTAAACTTACTTTTCGGGGAACCTCAGATTCTTTATTTGTAAATTTTTGTTTGTTAATAATGCTTATCTTGCAAAATTTGTGAGGATACAAGATACTTTATGAAGAAAATCCAGCATAGTGAATGAAATAATAGGCACTAAGCAAAGAATGCCCCTTAAGAGTGGTCAGCACTGTTCAGAGACCATATCTATTCCACATGCAATGTTGAAGGTCAGTGGTACTTCTCAGAAAGGAGGACTACCTTGTTGGTGATGTTTATCTAGAATTTATATCTAGCATAGTTATGATGAGAAATATTAATCTATACAGTGAGCTAATATGATTAACCTCCGTGACATTTGGCACCATCACCTTCTTAAAAACTATAATATAACCTACCAACTACCCTGCTTACTCATTTTGTAAGACTTACTTATTTTTCCATTACTTAGAAGACTGTAACTTTAATGTTTTTTTAACTTGGATAATGTGTGATCTTTTTGCCCTTAGGTTGAAAAGGTGGTATCAAAAGATGATCTAAAATTGATGACAGATTTCCAGTCTTACACTTTTATTTTAAAATTAGGCCTCAGAAGTCTCTAGAAACAGAGGAGCTTCTTTACTGGCCAGGCCAGGACACAGCCTCATAGCTGCTATTCGAAGCCAACATCAACATGAGTCATTGCCACTGGGTATGTATCATGCTTTTTGAACCCTTGCCTACCCAATATTTAGCCTTGTTTTTCTTATCATGAGTCCTTTTAATATTCAAGATTCTGGATTTACTTTCTCCTCTTTTATAATACTCTCTGACTTTCCACTCCCATCCTTGCCTCTTCCCTTTCCCACTTCCCTTCTTTCTCTCTTCCACTGCCTCTCTATTCTTACTCTCTTACAGACCCTTGTGCACCTTCTTTTTTGTTCATTTAATGATTTGTCGGTTCAGAAGAGCATAGTTTAAATGAGATCATAGATTTTCTTGCTGCTAGGCACAAGAATTTAATTTAATTTACACCTCTCTTTCCATGTATGTATTCGGGAAAGTTTGCACTGTCTTCATTCCCAAACACAACTACCTCTTTCCAAAATGCATGACACTTATATTAAAGGGAATGAAGTGAGAGAGTCTAAATAATGGGTATTTCCATCACCATGACTACAAAGTCAACATATGACCATGGGTAGTGTCAGGTGCTCAGAAAAGGATTTCTTTAAACTCACCAGGAATATTTTGCCTTAATAACTGTGACCAAATAGACCAAGAAAAGTTAGAAGGAAGAGGGAAGTCCTCTCATGGAAGAGCTGTTTCATTCTCCTGCATCTGTCCACAGAGAGATGAGTTAAGACCCAGCAAAGTTCCTGACATATTATGAATGATTACCTTAGACCTGCTTAACTTTTAGTTTGGTCTCATCAAGATAATAATGCTATTATGTCACATTAAAAATGCAAGCGTTTACATTTTTTGATGAGTACTTCAAACTTCTACATTAATCCTGATATCAAGCAGGCATTTTCCAGTCATCAGAGAAATTATCTCTGGGCTTCAGACTCAACCACAACTCTGTACTTCTGTCTGTTTCAGCATATAACGACAAGATTGTGGCATTTCTTCGCCAGCCAAACATTTTTGAAATGCTACAAGAGCGTCAGCCAAGCTTGGCAAGAAACCATGCACTCAGGTAGGGCTCATCCCTTGCCCTCGGAGCTCTGTCTTTCCAGCTATTTTTCCAGGTGGGAAAACACCTCTGTACATAGAGAACAGAAGCTTATGATAAATTTTAATCCTGCATTTAAGTTATAACTTGAAATCACAAAATGAAAGGTCCAGTGTTCTGGAAAATGTCACAGAAATGGTCATATTGTCAAGTTACGTTATGATGCAGAAGTGATTTCCACTGATTTGGAGAAAAGCACAGAAAGACAAAATTGTTTTCATAAAAATTATTTATTTAAGTCACCATATAAATTACTTTTTTTAGTTTTGAAATGTAATTGTTTAATGGTAAACCAATTATTAAGTGACCATATACAAAATTAACCAGAAAACACAAAGTATCATTGGGGTTCAACTACTTCAATCCTAGTGTCCATGGGGGTCATTTTTGAAGGAGTCTCTGAACTGCTTCATTTGGGAAGGATAGCCACCTGGATGATGAGAAGACAAAAACATCCCCCAAACTTAAATCTTGCTTTCTAACAAAGAAAGTCAAACATTTCTCTCCTTCAGTTTACTATTTAACCTTTAAAAGCTGAAGTGCCTGGAGGTTAAGGGTGTACCCCTTGGGACCTGAATTCGTCCTCCCTCTCTCAATGGAGGCAGGGTGTGCTTTTCTGTGCCCTTGGTCTCCTCATCACTGAAGGTCATGATGTGAGCATTTTTGAGGTGCTTCAATGTGGGTGTCTGTACAGGACTAGGCAAGGCAATTGGGAATCATGCCAAAGCCAGTCTGTAGTCCTTACCTTCCCTTTGGTGGTCATTTTAATCTGCTGGTACCTGTAATAATCTACTAGGACTTCTTCAATGAATCACCACCACCTTTGAATGGCTTCTTTGCCATCCAAATTGTTCCAGAGGTCTATGAACTATTATTTCCCCTCCAGGACCCCTCATTAACACCTCTCTGGCCTGTGCTTTTATGTTGCGTAAATTAGAACCACATCCTTCCTGCTCTTCTCATCTCCACTCCTCCCTCTTCATCTCCATGTCTAAACATCCACCTCGGTATTCTCTCTTCCACCCCTTCTTCTCTCTTCTGCCTGTCATGGCCCAAGTTTGAGTCCTCATCATTTCTTCCCTGGACTTTGCAAGCATCTCCTCTATCACTCCACACTAATTAGAGTTACCTACCGTCTTAGAGAACAGATCAAATCATGTCCTCCTCCAAAAAAGCTTTCAGAGCTCCTGTTGTGAATGAAATAAAGTAGAGATTCCTAAGCACAATATCCATGGCCTTTCCCAGGATGACTTCTCTATTAAGGCCATCTCTTTCTGTTTCAAAAGTTCAGATCAAAGGCAAAAAAATTCAGTGATCCAGGCAGACTTTAGTATTTCTTTTGTCTTGCTTTAATAGCATTCTTTTTTGTCATGGACTGGGGCTTAGCTCAGTTGGTAGAATGCCACACTGTTCTCTGAGGCCCTGGGTTCAATCCCCACCACCACAAAAATGGGTGGAGGACCTGGCAGCCCACTCCCAAAACAATCAGCTATTGAAAGCCCTATGAATAGCAGAGGAGCACTGACATAGTGCCAGTAATGGCACAGTGTTGGGGAGTATTTCATTCTGTTGTACATAGGGTCACTATGAGTCAGAGTTGACTGCACAGCACCTAACAACAACAACAAAGAATTTTTAGATCTCTTGTATTCTGTCATTTACTTGAGTCTCCCACACCCTATCAGCCTTTTGGAACAGGGCCTCTGTCTTCCTTGTCTTTGTACCTGCTCTGCCCCGGCAAAACCTGTTCTTCTACCTAAAGTTAAAGGTGGGAAACCCTCATTGCTTTTAGAGTGAATGAAAGGTCTTCAGCATGAACCCATGAACAATAAGAATGAGTAATTGTCACTTTCACATATGTTCAGCTCTTAGGCATCACCTGCCTGGGCTGCTGTCCCACACAAGGCAGTGCTGTGCTCAATCATGTGGGCCAGGTATTTAGGGACTGCTCTTTGACTGACAAGACATAACAATTTAAGGGAATTTTCAAGGGATTTCTAGGGGCTTACATTACCTGAAGAGGCTCTGACACATTGCTGCTCTTGAATTTTTGTTGTTGTTGTTATTCTACCCCTCAGTAGTGAGTTCACTGCTTACTTTTTGGAGGAATTTTAACTAACCGAGGGCACTAGAGACCCATTTTAATCTTTAGGAAAGTTTTTAAAAGGACAATCCCCTGGATAAAAGAGTGAAAGATATTTCCAAAGGAAAGTGAACTGTTTTTAGCCTACTGTGTGATATCACATTACAACAAACTCCAAGAAACCTTGGAAATTTTGTTCAAGTGTGGAATTTTCCAAGAACCTTGGAAACTGTCTAGTGTAGAAATTAATGGCTTTCTTAATGTTTATGTGGGCTGGGATTTAGCTCAGTTGGTAGAGCGCCGCTCTGCAGTCTCTGAGGTCCCGAGTTCGATTCCCAGCACCATAAAAATGGGAGAAGGATGTGGCAACCCACTCCCAAGGCATTCCCAAAACACTCTGCCATTGAAAACCCTATGAGGGTAGCTATGAGTCGGACTCAACTCAACGGCACCTAACAACAACAACAACGTTTATGTGCTCCTTTTGGAGAATCTGTTGACGCCTATTTTAGACTCTCTCCCACATATAGATATAAATCTTTCTTTACAATTTTAAGCAGTCACTGGCCCCTAAAAAAACTGTGGACCCTAGGTTGAGAACCCAAAGATCTCACCAGAAACATAAGGCCTGTGGAGACTGTCAGAAACAGACTGTGAGGGAACTCAAAAAGCAGAAAGACGCTGGATGTAGTGGCACACACTTGTCATACCAGCACTCAGGAGGCTGAGGCAGGAGGATCACCAGTTCAAGGCCAGACTGATCTACAGAGTGACAGCCTGGCTAAAAATAAAAAAGGGAAATATGAGAGCAAAAGTTGCTCTTCAGGAGGTCAAGCTCAAGAGAACCAGGAAGCCAGGCGCTGCTCCTTGTGCCTTGGCCGTTCTCTGTCCTCTGAGTGCAGTATGAGGGGAGTCAGATCCAAAAATCAGAAATAAAACCTCCCTTTCCCTAGGACTGTACCCAGAAGAGCTTACTGTTTTCTCTGCAGCCCTCAGGTAGGAGCATGACCCCTGCTATTCGGTCATGGATATTCTCAGGGAGCTGGGAATTCTCTGGGTCCACACAGCCAGTTCCTGGGTTAGAGGCTGGAGGATGACTTCTCAGAAAACTGTTCAGCAGGCCTCAGTGAGTCATAGAACAGCCACATGTGGACAGGGAAGGTGGAGCCAAGAAGCTTAGAGGCCAGTGGCCTGCTTCTCCGTGAGGGGTGTGATACCATCCTGGCTCATTCCATCTTCCCTACAGCTGGCACTTTGATTGTCCCCCTGTCCTGAATGGGGTTGTGCTAGGGCTATAAGCAAAGCAGCAGGTAAAACTGACCCCGGCCCTGCTCGGAGTGTGCCTACAGGCTACTGAGGCACACAGACCATAGATGATTCTGAGATTTCCTTAACCCTCATATGCATAATATGTTAAGTGCCACGAAGGACATGATCAGAATTCAGTGATGGTGGGTAACGTGCTGGAGCAGAGGAAGCAAACTTACTTCCTAAACAGACTACAGTGATGGCTTTTCCAAGTCCATGATCCCCCTGCAAACCTGAATGATGAAGAGTTGTTCCTGAGATGCAATGTGGGGAATAGGGAGAGAGTGAGTAAAGACCCGAAGGCAAGCCAAGTCTGATGTCAGCAGAAAATGAAAGAAAAGCTGTGTCATGGGGTAGACTGGGAAGTGTAGAAGGGCTGTGGTGAGGCTGATCAGGGAGACCTGGTCAGCAATGGGAAAGGGCAGGGAGTTTTATTCAACGTAAAATTTTATTTGACAAGCAATTGCAGCCCATTCAGCAGGAAAGAAACACGACTGCATGTGTGTTTTAGTGACCACTTGGGTTACTCTATGGAACAGCCAGGCTGTAGGGGGCCTTAGGATATAATGCAGGGCTGGGCAAGAGACCGTTACATTAATCTGTGTGAGAGATGGCAGTCACAGGGATGACAGCAAAATCTGGAGGAAGAGGAAGCAACAGTTCATCCTGACATGGTGGATGCAAAGACAGCCAGAGCTGATGTGAGATTGGGTGTGGGAATAGAAAGCAATTAAGAATGGGGGGTAGAGCATGCGCCTCCTCGCACATGAGACATCCTGGTTTGATCCCCAGCATGCACACAAGAAGAATGCCATCCAGGGGTGCTGCTTCTGCAGGTGAGCAGATGGTGGAACCATTTACTGAGATGGGGAAGAGTGGAGGAGGACCTGGCTTGGGTAGAGAAGAATGTCAAGGATTTCATTTTGGATATTGATTTTTGAGGCCACAAGGGCAGATATCAAGATGTCAGAGAGGCAAGTGGCGCCACTGGTTTCAACTCCAAGGTGAGTTTGCTCTAGAGTTTTCCTGATGACCAAGAGACAGAAGTGGGAGAGACCAAGGCATTCTCACCCAAAGAATCTTCCTGGCCTCTGACTGCCCTTGGGAGGAAGGCCCAGGGACATCTGGAGGTCCCTCACTCCCCGGGTCTGAGTAAGATGTCCATAGAGGTGATAGAGGGGGTAGTGGTCAGTGGAAAGCCAGCAATATGTGTGGGAAACTGCACTTAGCATCCTGACTCCTAGACGCAGGTCCTATGGGTGGTGCAAGGATAGAACCAGTGCACCAGGGGCCACTTCCTATAACTGGAAATGGCACTGTGCTGCCCTCATGGAGGTGGCCCACTCTGGACTTCTTTTCTCCCAGGAACCTTAAGAATAAAGGTGATCCCCAGACTGTGCTGTCCATTTTCCCCAGGCAGAGATGTAAGGGGCTTGACCTGAGGCACAGTAGGACAAGCAGCCTGAGGGGACCTCATCATTGAGAGAGCACATAGCTTTGAGAGTCATCCGTGGAGCTGAAGTCAGTGAATCAGAGGAGCCAAAAGTGTCTTCCAAATCAGAGGGCTGTGAGGTGGTGTCAGGATTTGGAGCACAAGGCTCAGGGATACTGAGTGTGGGAAACAGGCAGAGGGAGGAGCCAGTGGAAAGCAATGCTGGTACTTGTACCCGTGGGTGGGTTTCCACTGGCTCCTTAGTAAAGGATGTGCACAGGTCTGTTCGGTCTTCCACACCCTCGTGGAAGAAGCCACTGTGAACATCTCCTGGGTTTTGGTAGAGGATTCACCGCAGTGGAACATCCTAAAATGACGCTGGGTCCTGAGACGCATCTCTATTCAGCCCTGTGTTGTATATCTTTGTAGAGGCCAGAAAGTTTACCTTTTTTTTTTTTTCCCTAAATCTGCACACCGAAAGGTCAAGTGTTGATTTTATTTTTGCCTGAAAATATACAAGTTACAGTAAAGATTTTGATTCGCAGTAACAGAATCAGACAAAAGAAGCCAGGAGCAGTGGCTCACACCTGTAACCCCAGCGACTCAGGACATGGAGGCAGGCGGATAGCAGGTTCAAGGCTGGAAGCAGCCTGTGTAATTTAGCGAGACTCTTTCTTAAAAAGTAAAAAATGTGCTGGGAGGGCAGCCCAATAGTGAAGCGCCTGCAAAACCATACTTGAAGCCCTGTGTTCAACTCCCCAGTACTGGAAAAAAAAAAAATTTAAAAAAGAATCAGATTGAAGACAAGACTGTTTCAGCAGTATTTGTCCCTATGTTTCCACTGGTGGAAACTGAATAGAGTTCATGAGATCTCTTAGTATTAGTTCTTACACTTACATGTGGGCCTCAAATTACCTAAAAATACAAATTTGAACAAAATAAGCAAAACTTATTGAAATAATTCTTTAAGGTTTTTTCCCGGGTTCTGCTGAATCTCTTCAAGAAAGGCAAAATTTTAACTCTTTTGAAGCATGTATATGAAGGAATGATTATTGCGTGTGGTGTTTGTAATGTCTGAATAATATAGGGAAGCAAATTGCATTAACTTGAATAAAAGAATTGCTATTTAACCATACACTTACTAGAAATAATTGCCAGGTTGGAATTGGGGGTTGTGAAAAAGGTCAGAATAGGTAAGCTATTAACTAAGTAGAGACAAATTGATGCCTATGGTTTGAGTGACCTGGGGGAGCCCTGTCTGTTCTGGAGGCCAGGCCCCATCTGTATCTAGCATGGCATCATACATTTTCCATCAGGTACAACATGTCCTCAAGACCCTTCCCATGGCTTCCAATGTGCTGTGAGCCCAGAGCAGTCCTTCACCGGCACCCTGGCCCAGCTCCATGCTAATTTTGCTGTGCTTCTCAGCTTCTGCACCTCTGGAGTCTGAGGAACAGCGCCCCCTGCCAGAGCATCTTTTGAGCCTACAAGTTCTGAGTATCATGAAATGTGCTAGACATTAGGACACAGCTGTTCAGCCACAGCACAAGAGGGGAAAAAAGAGATCTGAAAAAGATGTATTCCTTAGCTTATGTGTTAATGTGTAATTCTCATTTTCTTTCTCACATTCTTCTAGGGAGAAAATCCATTACATTCGGACAGAGGGCAATCACGGACTTGAAAAGCTGTCTTGCGATGCAGATCTAGTCATTTTGCTGAGGTAAGGGGCTGTGCCTGAGACAATTATCTAGAGAAGCTGCACCAGGTGATTCTGCACTATAGCCACTCTGAAAGAGGCCAGACTAAACCACTCACTGTTTGTCCTAGAAGGGAGATGTCTAATACCCAGGCTATAGACTGGTACCAATGTGAGTAGCAGGTGGGTGAGTGAGTGAAGCTTTATCTTTGTTTACACAATATATGTAATGTACTTGAATCATCCTGAAACAACCCCCTACCTCCCATCTGTGGAAAAATTGTCTTCCACGAAATCAGTCCCTGGTGCCAGAAAGATGGGGGTCCCCTGTTCCAGAAGATTCTACTGGCCGGAACTGAAGTAGGGCTCCCACCCTTATACCTGCTGTCCATCACTGTCTTTAGATTTACAACTGGGACAGCAAGAGGTTGCAAACTTCTTGATGGAGACTTTGTTGTAGACTTGATCAGGGCTTTAAAAAATAAAACAGTTTGCAAATGGAATATGCCTATCTTTTTATACTATCCCTAGATCGAATCACTTTGTTGCTTGATGAGAACTGCTGTTATCTGATTTGTAGACACTTTCTCAAAGGAAAAATAATTCACTTTCTTCTTCTTCTTCTTCTTTTTTTTTTTTTTTTTTTTTTTTTTTTTTTTTTTTTTTTTTTTTTTTTTTTTGTCTTTGCAGTCTCTTTGAAGAAGAGATTATGTCCTACATCCCCTTACAGGCTGCCTTCCACCCTGGTTACAGTTTCTCTCCCCGCTGTTCACCCTGCTCCTCACCTCAGAACTCCCCAGGTAACTTGGGAATCTGGCCCAGCAGCGCTTGTCAGTGGCCATATGTGTCTCCACCAGCCAAAGGGGAATGAAGGTCAATGGCTTGTGTACTCTATCTCTTTGTCCTTCTCAATTTCCTGATCAAAAGTGCCCTCTCTAAATCAAATTGCTGCCTGTTTTTATAATGTCCCCAAACTAGAATGGGGGTAGATTTACATTTTTGAATGATTGGGGAAAAAGTTTTTGAGAGAAGTTCTTGCTGTGTAACCCACACTAGCCTCGAACTCGAGATCCTCCTGCCCCAGACTCCCAAGTGCTAGGATTACAGGTGTATGTATGCCACCATTCATAGCTGAAAAGAAAAAATTTAAACACAATATTTCAGAATTTATGAAAATGATAAGAAATTCAAATTTCAGTGTCCATAAATAAAGTTGTATTGGAAGGCAGCCCTGTCTGGACACTTGAGGATTTTCTATGGCAGCTCTCACACTGCAGCCTTAGCAGTGAGCAATAGTAACAGAAACCACGTGGCCTACAAAGCCTGAAATATTTGCTGTCTGGCCCTTTGCACAACAAATTTGTGTCCCTGCTCTAAGTTATTTTTGCATTCCAAAGGCCCTCTCCAACCACTTCAAAAGGAAAGGCTCTTTCTGAAACTTTACCTTTGTGACTCAGAATTCTATTGGCTACCAATTCTAGTAACACATTAACTGGGGACCATTCTTCACAAAGACTCCAAAGAATTTTCCCACACCTTGGGAAATCATTCTCCCTGTTTTCTTTATGTATGAAAACGAATTTAGTCATGACACAAAAACCCTTTAATAGGTGTTCTTCATTCCAAATAAGGGAATAGCTATTGAATTGATCAGTGAAAAAAGATATTTTCTGAAGCCCTCAAGATAATTACCTTAAGACAGCTCAATGGCGCCCACCTTTAATCCCAGCAACTCAGGAGGCTGAGGCAAGAGGATCCCATGTTTGAGGCCAGAGGCGGCCTGCGTAACTTAGTGAGACCCTGACTCAAAAATAAAAAATAAAAAATGGACTGGGGTGCAGCCTGGTGGTAGAGTACTTGCAAAGAATGTGCAAGGTCCTGGGTTCAACCACAAGAACTACAAAGTTGGCTTTTGTAGCCAGGGATTCAGAAGAGAACAGAATTTAGCCATACGCTCCATCTCAGCAGGGCTGTCTCACTCAGTTATTGCCATTTACAGACAACATAACTTTGTCTGGGACAAAGAAAACCAAGAGTTTTGTGAGAGCCAACAATAGGACAATCAAACATTTCCAGTGTGCATAGGGTAACCTAATTTTGGAGAGCAGAGCCTGCCATTTGGGGGAGCTGTTGTTCTTCATGTCAATCTGCCATGCATTTGGAGAGATTGTCCTATGTTCCAGTCTGCCAAGGATTCTACACTTTGGTCCCCAAGCTTTAGTCATAGAGCAGGAGTTTAACTTTATTATATGGGAGAGAGATCATTTTCACAAAGAAAAAGAAGAGAGAATAAAGATTTATTTGCTAAAAAATGAATCATTTGGATAACTTTTATAAAAGGAGGCAACTTTTCTGATAAAGACATTACTGATGCTATCAATCCAAGTCACCAATTTATTTAATCAAAGTACTTAAATTTTCATTCTCCAGCTTTGACCATGGGGTCCTGGATTATGTAATTCAAATAGTTTGGTGTTAAAATTTGCAATTCCCATTATCCTAGACCTTTATGAAATTTCCCTGAGTGCTACAGAGATTGTTGCTATTAGGTGCTGTCGAGTTGGATTGACTCATAACAACCCTACGTACAGCAGAATAAAACACTCCCCAACACAGTGCCATGCCCAGCGCTATGTCAGTGCTTCTCTGCTATTCACAGGGTTTTCAATGGCAGATTGTTTGGGGAGTGGATTGCCATGTCCTTCTCCCATTTTTGTAGTGCTGGGAATCAAACCCAGGGCCTCAGAGAACACAGAGCAGCACTCTACCAACTGAGCTTAAAATTTATGCTGAAGTATTTTGTAAAGTGTAAGAGAAATGCACAGTAGTGATCATGGGCTTAACAGTAGAACCAGCAGAAGTAAAAGTTGTATTATAAAACATACTATAATCTGCTGGACAGAAAATTATACTTGCCCCTGTAGACTTGTGGTCTTGTTCTACATGTAACCTGAAACCTGGCATTTTGCCAGGGACGCTTCCTAAGTCATGACTTTTGTTTCCCTCACCTACCCAGTGTTGCTTAACCTCCAGGTGGGGTAGGTCCCCAAAGCTTGCTTGCTGATATCACTCAGCTGCCTCTCCTCTGCCCTTCCCCTCATCACTGTCATCTACCACCCTTTGTCTTCTCAGAGACAGTGACACTGTCTCATAATCTTCCTGCCCTTCCCAAGCAAGTGCTTCCTTCCATGATCTTGGATGACTTCAACACCCAGGGACACCCTTGCTGTTCTCTGGTCTCCCAGGCTCTGGACCTCCTCGCCTGCGATGACTTCCTCCTCCATTTCAACCACTGGTTCTCATAATCTCACTCCTGACCTTGTTATCTCTAAATTGCCAATTTCAGCATCTGGTTCCCTTGCAGCATGCTGACCTTGCTCCTTTACTGTAATCATCCTTTGAGTTCCTCAGGTCCTACAGTTCATGGGATTTTCTCCTTTCCTTTCTAAGCTGTCTCCTTACCCTGCACCAAGTCTGTGGTTCATCATTTCAGTAACACCCTTACCAATGCCCTGACCTCCCTGGATCCCTCCATTTAAGCTGCAGCCTCTGCCAGAACTACACCCTAGATAAACTTTCCTATCTGCCTCATGGACATCTGCAGTCAGGTGCTCTTTGGGCAAATCCACCTGACAGAGCAGATTATTAATCACAAATTATTCATCACCTCTCACCTCACATGAACCCTGAGCACCCAAAGGAAAATCCCAGCACATTTCTGGTGGCTCATCTACTGCTGTTTCCCCAAACCTCCAACTCCCAGCACGCCCACCTCTTTCCTTCCAATTTACTTCCCTAAGAAAATTAAAGCCATCCAGCAGAAACTTTCTCAGATGCCTGCCACCCAACCCACAAGGCAGGTAGACCCACATATCCCTTATCATCCTTCATGTCTGCTCATTAGAGGGGGGTCCACCGTGGGGTCACGGAGCCCAAGCATGATCTTGGCCCTCCCCCCCGATCTTTCAGTAGCTCTTAGTATTACTGACCACTCTCCCCTAAGGCACCTCTTCAGTTAGCCTCTGTGACACTCCTGTGGGCATGTCCCCTACTCCTCTGGCCCTGTCCCGTGATCCTCAAGGCTCATTCCCAGATTTTTATTCTCTACTCCTCCAACTATGTCTCTCTCCAATCAAACAGTCAAGGGGACACCACTAGAGGCCAAACTCATGATCTCCCCACATTTGTTCTTTCCCCACTACCCCTATCTCAGTGATCCAGTTATGAGATCTGAAACCCATTCCTCCCTCACTACCTATGTCCAGCTCATTACCTCCTAAATATGTCCTGCCTCTGCCCCTTCTCATCAACTCCCCTGATGCTAGCCAAGTTTGTGTGGGCTCCCTAACTCTACCCTGTTCCTCTCCTGTTTTCTTCTCTCTGCATCAGGAAACTAATGTTTTCATAACTCAAGTCACATCTTGCCAGCCCCTCAGGCAGTGGCTTCCTATTATCATTGTTGTTGTTAGGTGCCATTGAGTCAGTGTCCAACTCATAGCGACCCTACATACAAGAGACAGAACACTATTGTGCTCCTCTGCTATTCAGGTTTTCAATGGCAGATTAATTTTTGGGAGTGGGTTGCCGGGTCCTTCTCCCAAGCCTACAGCACCTGGTGTTCCCAGGTGGTCTCCCATCCACGTACTGAACAGGCCTGACCCTGCTTAGCTTCCAAGATCTGATGGGATCAGATGCCACAGTGGTATGGCTGCAGGCCTATTACAGTTGGCATTAAACAAAATTGTTTAACAAGGGTGCCTTATCCTAGGTGATGTGATCCTCAAGAATTTATGCTGAAGAAATTATGCTGCCAAGAAATTATGCCACCTCTCAAGCCTTGTTGTTGCATCAGTTTGGTCCTCACACTCTGCCCCCAACAAAATACAGTACCACTTTCCATTCTGCCACAAGACCTTTGCACATGTGGATCCTCTCCAGGCATTTTTCTTCTCCTAGTTCATCTGTTTTTGTAGTTAAAAGGAGACTTTCCTGATCCATTGAATCTAATTCCTGCCTTCTTATTCTCCAGATCTTCTCTGGGGAGTCCTTCCTGGGCTTGTCCAACATGTTCTGTGATCTCAAAGAACTATGTTCCTTTCCTTCATGGGTAGCAATCATCTCTGCCTGTAATGATACATTCATCTCTGTGACTTTATTGATATTAGACTTCTCTAGATTATAAACTTAGACCTGGAATATGTTGCTGTTGTTGTTAGGTGCCATCGAGTCTTGTCCGATTCATAGCGACGCTCATAGGGTTTTCAATGGCTAATTGTTTCAGGATTGCCACGTCCTTCTCCCATTTTTTGTGGTGCTGGGAATCAAACCCGGGACCTCAGAGACTGAGCTAAATCCCAACCCAGACCTGTAATATAGTAACTAGTAAATTGTCATCAAATAGGTAAGCCATGATTTTGGCTACCTACAAAACTTGGATGAGAATGTTACTTTTTCCAATTCCCTCTTCGTGGAAAGATTTATAAAGATAGTAAAGCTGTCTCTATTATTTGTAAATACAAACACTTTAAATAATACAAAAGCTCTCTTCTATTATAGTCAATGAATTATTATTGTTGTTATTATAAAATTTGCTCTTATGATACACGGCAATCTAACATAAATTCCTAAGTGCTCTGGGCTCTAGTGCATAGCTAGGTTTCTTTTAGCATCAATATCAATATAGAAGCATGACAAGAAAACATATTAAAGTTATGTTGCCTCCTTACAGTTTTAACAACTTCCTATAATTAGCAACTTAGAAGAAGTTTAGCTCGGTTTATGTTAGCTCTTTCAAATTACCTAAGTACAACTAGCCTGCAGCCATAGCACTTAGGTGTCCAGTCCTGTCAGATCTCAGAAGCTAAGCGTGGTCGGACCTGGTTAGTAATTGGATGGGAGACCTCCTGGGCACCCCAGATACTATAGGCTTTGGAGAAGGACCTGGCAACCCACTCCCAAAAATCAATCCACCATTGAAAACCCTATGACTAGCAGAGAAGCACTGACAATAGTACTTCACCTGTTGTACATAGGGTCACTATGAGTCAACTCCAACTCGACAGCACCTAACAACAACAAGTACAACTAAGACAAGGCAGTGCTCATGGAAGCATTTTTAAGAGAAATGCAACCCATCACTATTGGAATGGAAGATGTAATATTTATTCCCATCAGAATTCACTTTTTTCTTTGCTGTATTGTTTTTGTTTGTTATAAAAGTACCTGGAGGAGGGAGGAAAATGAAGGGAACAACTTAGAGAAGATGGCCATGAGGATGTCTCTGCCAGGCGCTTGCTCTACCAACACTCTGCAGATTAATTCTTGGATAAAAAGTGACTTCAGGCCTGTGTGCTTCTCTTTGCAGGTTTACAGAGAGCCAGCGCAAGAGCCCCTTCACCATATCGGAGAGACTTTGAGGCCAAGCTCCGCAATTTCTACCGAAAACTAGAAGCCAAAGGATTTGGTCAGGGTCCAGGGAAAATCAAGTGAGTGCTCCCATGCTGGCCCTGAATTCTAATGGTGGACTGTCCTACCTTTTTACCCTTTGTATCTTTATAATACTTTTTGGAAATTGGAAAGCCGTGTGTGGTGGCTGTAACAGTGTAAAGTGAGGAAAGAAAGAAGTTAGGAAGTTGGAAGAAAAGAAAAAAGGCATTTCAGGGATTGGAAGGAAAGCAGGAAGAGAAAGGAAGAGAGAGAAGGAAAATGAATGAGAAAGAGGAAAAACAGTATACTTCAGACAAAGGTGTATGTGCATCAATAGCAAACCTTTTCAGAAAAACAAAGAATTTTGAACAGAGTGGAAAATCTTATATTTCACTTTACTTATTCTTGGAGCAAGATTTAATTCACTACTCAAATTCATGGGCTCTTTGTAATTCTGCAATTGAAGTCCAGGTAGAAAGGATTTAAAAGAGCTTTTTTTCCTTCTTCTTCTTTTTTCTGAGTTTATTATTTTCTTCTTAAAAAGCAGAGGAAAAACTCAAAAACATAACTTAGGATATCTCTTAAAAGCTATCCCATGAATTGATCAAAAGAATCTTAAAGTAGAGCCTGGCATGATGGCACATGCCTGTAATCCCAGGGACTTGGGAGGCAGAAGGATCACAGGTACAAGGCCAGAAGAAGCCTGCATAACTTAGTGAGACCCTGCCTCAGAAAACAATAAAAAGTCAAAAATGGACTGGGGGTGCAGTTCAATGGTAGGGCACTTGCAAAGCATGCAGGAAGCTCTGGGTTCTGCCCTCCAGTTCTGAAAAGACAAAGAATCTTAAAGTGGTCCAATGTGATGGAGGATGTCCAGTGGTAAGTGTACGTGCTTGCCTTGTCTATCAGCGTTTTGAAAAGGGTCAAGTCCATCACCGAGCAGGGGGAACCTGAGTCTTGCCCCTGTTCTCTTGCTGGAGAGGCTGAGGAGTGAGGCCGGAAGCCTGGGCACTCATTGCCCAGCCCTGTCTGCACAGCTGTGGCTCACACCACCTCTATTCTCAGGCTCATCATTCGTCGGGACCACCTGCTGGAGGGAACCTTCAATCAGGTGATGGCCTATTCCCGGAAGGAGCTCCAGAGAAACAAGCTCTACGTCGCCTTTGTCGGAGAGGAGGGGTAAGACACCCAGGCTTTTGTGGAGACACCTCAGTGTGGGCAGAGCAGAGCCTGAGGGTCAGGTGGACTTTGCTTAAGAGAGAGCAGAGTGGCTATACGTCTTTGCTCAGCATGATTGCAAGCATGTCCTCCCCAGGGGTCTTCTCTCCAGGTATCGCCAGGCTGTAGGTTTCATGTTCTTCAAAAACCTAAAATTATTGGCATGTCCTACAGTCTGAGGTCACATGGCCAATGTACAGGTCAAAAATACAGTCCTAAGCCATGGGATCATTACTTCCTAAGTTGTGTACACTTCTGAGTATTTCATCAAAAAACTCTTCTGAAGCCACTACACACCTAAGTTTTCATATGTTTTCTGTGATTTCATGGAAATTACTTAAGTATGAGGGCACGTCCACCTAGGCAAGCTATTAGAATGGACTTGGAAGCACTTTTGATTCACCCATGTAAAAACACACACACACACACACACACACACACACACACACACACACACACACACACAGTTGCAGGAAATTCTTTTATTGCTTCCATGACAAAGGCTTTGATTGTAATGGGCCACCTCTGTGCTTTATCCCACGGGAAAGAGGTCATTGTAGTAATAGTTCATTCATGGACATCTGGTTAAGAATCACCCCCAAACATGGATGGAGATGACGAGATGGTATGGGGGAAGTTAATGTGAGCAATGTACAATGAAATGCATGTCTGAGAATGTCATCATGAGACCCATTAAGCTGTACATTAAAATATTACTAAAAAAGGTTAAAAAAAAAAGAATCACCCCCAAGCCCGTTACTACATTCCCATTTGTCTACCACAAGTAAATACTTCCATTGGGATCCACTCTAATGAGCAAAAACTGAAGCCAGGCCTGGTAGTACAAGCTTGTGATACCAGTACTGAGGAAGTGGAGGCACAAGGATCGTGAGTTCAAGGCCACCTTGGGCTACCTAGTGAGACCTTGCCTCAAAAACAAACAAAAAAAAAAATGAAAGAAAAGAAGAAGAATGAGAGAAGCGAAAAGAATAGAGCAGAGACTGCCCTGTGCTTCCTCCAGCCCTCACCTCTGAAAGAACTCCCTAGAACCTGGTCACAAAATGAGCTTCCTGGACCTGTGTTTCCTTTGCAGCTTGGACTACAGTGGCCCCTCTCGAGAGTTCTTCTTCCTTTTGTCTCAGGAGCTTTTCAACCCTTACTATGGACTCTTTGAGTACTCTGCAAACGATACCTACACAGTGCAGATCAGCCCCATGTCTGCGTTTGTAGAAAACCATCTTGAATGGTAAGATCTACAATTTTCACTTTCTTATGTTTGAAAATTCTTCTCTTTCTTGGCCAGAAGTCAGCAGCATGTCTCTGAGATACCTGTATTTAGGGCAGTGGGTCGTAAAGAGGCGATGAGAGTGGGAAATAGAGCCCTAGAAGTAAGATTGCATTAGTCTTTACTAAAGACATTGCTGTTGTAACAACAGCAGATTAGTGTAAAATATAATAATTGCCTAGTAAGAGTATACTACAGTAAGAAGATGAAGTTCATGAATGCTGATAATTTTTACTAAAATCACAAACGTCCCCAGTGGAGCCTTCTTGGAGGTATTCATGGGTTTGAAATTATTTGACCTTGGCCAGTGGCTTTAGCATCAGCTTCTGTATCTCACTGTAAAGTAGGCCAGTTGGGTCAGATGATCTCTAAGCACCTTTCTGTCTTGGAAATCCAGTACTTCTTTAATTGTCTGCATTCTAGTACCACTTACTGATGTGTGTAAGAAGGTAAGTATCAGGCAATTCTGTGCAGTTTTTTGGGCAAGATACCTCATGTGGAAGGGTTAGGAGTCTCTGGAAAGTTGCTTGGGACATCTAGGATGCAGGTACGTGCCTGCTGCATCGCCACCGTAGGTGATTTGAAAATTGTTCCTCATTTCACTGTAGAAGCTCCTGCTATCGACAGAGAAATGAGTCTTGGAGGCTGCTAACCTAGGCTCTTCTCTGATGCACTTTATTTATGCTGCTCTTGAGGGGAGCTTCTGGGGTAATACCTAGACCTGCTGGGTTCAGAGCCCTACCCTACAGTTTTGTTATATAGCATCATTTTAACCCACCTGGGCTTCCAGACTCTGGGACATGCTCTGTCTCCTGCAACACACTCTCAGCTATGAAGTTCTTAAGTCAACGCAGTGTCCACATCAAGTGTTTGGCACAAGGTAAAATAAAACTTGCCCTTTGTCTCCGCTTTTCCTACAACTTGTCGAAAAGTGGATGCTGAAGGTCACGAGGCAAAAACACACAGGCAGGGTCAGGCAGAGCAAGAAAGTCACCATAGAAGGGATTTATGGCCCCAAGAATTCAATGTCGCCTCTCACATAGGGCCCATTCAGGCAAGCTCCCTTCTAACAGTAGAGAGGATTATAACTTGGACACAAGAATGTACATGCCCACAGATTAGGCCTAATATCACCTCAATTCTCTCTTCTTAGTTTGTGAGCATAAAGTTTAGGATGGTGTCTTGGAAGTCATAAATTCAAATAATCAATCAAGGCAGAAATATTTTCATCAAATGTCATACCACATAGGACTGTGCTAGCTGTTGTGAGGGAACCTTCAGTACTTCAACAAATATAAATTAAGCACATCCTATGTGTTAGGATTGGGAGAAGGACCCAGCAACCCACTCCCAAAAATCAATCTGTCATTGAAAACCCTATGAATAGCAGAGAAGCACTGACAATAGTGTTTCGCCTGTTGTATGTAGGATCACTATAAGTCAGACACCAGCTCCACGGTACCTAACAACAACAACAATAGCAACATGTGTTAGGAGAGTACAAAGATGAAATGACCAAGGTCTCATCTCTCAAATAGTACACATAAGTGTGGTAGCCTGATACACATGTGTAATGCATCCCAAATGCTGCTTAACTTACAATGGGGTAGTCTCAATAAATCCATCACAGATTGAACAGAATGTAAGCTAAAAATGTATTTAATACACCGAATCTGCAAGGCACCTAAGCCTAGTATGGTGGCGCCTTGTGGAGAAGCATGTGAACCTCATTCCCACATGGCTGACAGGTAGAAGCACTGGCTGCTTCTTCTCTTCCCTGAATCGAAAGAGTGTTCCACCACCCGTCACTTGCCCTGGGACAAGGCTAAATTCAAAGTATAGGTTTTACTGACTGTGTTTCACTTTTGCACCATCACAGAGCCAAAAAGTCACAAGTCAACCCACTGTAAGTTGGAGAACATCCCACCCACTGAACTGTATTCAATCACAAGGGAAAAATATTTCATTCCACCTAAGATAGGGCATGAGGGAATAGAGAATGAAGCCCAGGAATCTTATAAGAAGAGGGGATTGTGGTACAAAGTGAGGTTGGAGACGAGGGTAGGAATCCTCTACGGAGAATATTAAAATTGGATTTTTGTTTTTAAACAGGAAATCTTGTCATAGTGTGGAAAATAAATTTGGAGAAATAAGACTAAAACAGTGGGCCAGCTCTGAAAGAGCTGGTGAGCTAAGGGAGGCAACAGAGGGTCAGAAAGCAGGGAGAGGTGGTGTCACAGAGAGGGAGGATCTGACTTCAGATGCACAGTAGAGGGAGAGGAGGCTGAGCTACTTGGGTCATTGACTGACTGTTGAAGTGAGACAGGATAGAGGATGGAGAAATGTCAAGGCTTTTGGTTGCACAATCAGATCCATTGATACTTTTAACTGTGACAAGAATTATGTGAAGGAGAAAATATTTAGAGGACAGATGAAGAATTCACTCTTTGACAAAGAAAAGTTCCCAGTTTCTTTGATGAATGTAATATATTTGTCCTAACTGGAATGGTGGACCAGGTGGGTTCCCACATGTCTATAATGAGTTTGAGACCAGAGTCAGTCTGTGCAAATTACCTAGGTCCTGTCTAAAAATAAAAAATTTAAAAAGAGGGTGGAAGGTCTGGAGGTACAGCTCAGTGGTGGAATGCCCCAAATTCAATTCCCCAGTACTGCAAAATCAATCAATCAATTAATTAATTGTTAGATAAAAAATAACTAGAATGATGACCCTGGTTAGCAGGAGAGCAAATGGGCTGGAAGACAAGACTTGGGAGACATCAGCATAGGGGGAGTGTGGGGGAGATGAGACCACCAGAGATTTGCAGATGGTGATCAAAGCTGAAGCCCACAATGAATGGGGACCACACTGGCATGTCAGGGGTGGGCAGGTGGAAGAATCCATGGCAGAACGGAAAGGGGTGGTGGAGGCCCAGAGCCTCGGGGATGTGATGGGGGAACAAAGGTGCCTTGAGGGGCAGGAGAGGCTGGTGGATGGCCAGCTGTGGTGGAGAGAAGGTGGTGTGGAAAGATGGGAGCTCAGAGGTGCACAGGCACCAGGGCCGGGCCTCTGAGGGTCAGGACAAAGAATGCAGCTCAGACAGAGTTTGAGAGGCCAGGCAAGCACACAAGTCATGTTTTGGATAGTGGTCAAGGGCCAAGAGACACTATGTGGGGTGAATGGGACTCAGTGTCCTGGAGGAAGCTTGGGATCAAGCACACTTTGGTGTGGCCACAGGCAAAGATCCAATAGAAGGCACAGGAGATGCCTGTGACTGCCCCTGCTGGCCCTGCTGGACAGTGGCCTTCATCCTCAGGCCCTCAGACACCATCCAGGTGCTCTAGTTGGCTTCAGCCCTGGGGGCTGGAGGGGCGCTGCACCCGGGTCAGCTCCTCTCAGCACCCAAAGAAAGGAATCCTGTGGTCAGGGATGCTGTGAGAGTCAGCAAGCTCTGGACCCCTACAAAGCTCAAAGACACCTGCCTTCCAGGTGCCAGCTAACTTCATCCTCCCACTGTGTCCTGGGGACAGAGGGCAGGTGGCTCACCAAAGTGACTGGCCGTCTGAAGGCAGCCACGCTGGGTGAGATCCTCCTCGGTGCCCACTGGCAAGAGCCAGTATGGGGCTTCCCTGCTCAGGGCACCCCAGGGGAGGGCATTGGTGGACTGATGCTCCCAGCCCAGTGCTCGTCCCTGATCAGCCTCCAGGAGCTGGTGAAGGAATCAGATCCCACTGCCCAGGAAATGAATGGAGTCCTAATACAGTCTTCAAAGCCCAGGTGGGCTCTGGGGACCTGTGAGAAAACCACCATGCTGGAGTTACCCCTTCTATTTTTCTGCCATAAGTCATCCTTGTACTTTGTGCCAAATGATTGATGGAGAACTCACAGGTGTGGCATTTCCTGTGCTCCAGAGCACTCAGATGTGTACAGCTCTTAGGAAGGCCAACACCCAAGAGACTGGACCTGGATGCAGAGGCTCTGCTACCCATGGTGTCCGAGCAGGTGAGGTGACAGCTCCTGCCTGAAGATTTGCCTGTCACTCTTGCAGCCAGGAGACCATGACTCTGAAGGGACAGAACCCTGAGTTGTCAAACCTGATCACTCATGTCCAGCCACCACCCTCCATTCATCACTCCACAGTCCCACAGCTGCAGGAAGAAGACAGCCATCATAACCAGTACATCATTCGTGAGAAAACAGACCAGAGGTCACTGGGCTGGTGATGGGTTCAGCCCTCACTTTGGAAACTGGGGATTGTGCCTTGATGCAGGACTCAGCCCGGGCAGCAGAAAAAAGATGGACACTCACTTCCTGCCCACCTGCTCTTCATTCTAGAAACAAATGAACATGAGCACAGACACAGACCAGCAACAAACATGGCGAAGATGAGTTAGCTTCAGAAGATTAATGTCACTCAGGAGGGAAGCGTGTGGTTGGAGGAGTAGCTTTGCACTGGTCATTTTTATCTCGTTGTTATTCTGGTTCTTTATACTTCACTGATGTTCTTTTGTGGCACATGCTTTTGTTTGCTTTGTGTGACTTCCCTCTAGAAAATAAGCTTTCTGGAAGCAGAGGTGGCTTTGCCCTCGTTTACCATAGCATAATACTGGATACTTTGAGGTGCTCCAAACATTTCATTGACTATTGGGTGCATAACTGTGAGTCTACAACTCACAGTAATCCCTTCCTTGTACCAGAGCTGTTGAAATTAAGAGATCCCCCTCCTCCATTGTGCTGTTAATAGCTCAAAATTCACACTTTCTTTTTTAATCATTAGTAGTCCTAATACCCTTGCAATGCCAGCAATAAATGCACATGTCACTTGAGGGCTTTGCACCACTGTTTCTGGAATACTGTTACTGAGAGGAAGACCTCTTCCTTCTCTTCGCACTGAGTGAGTTTCTATAGCAGCTGCCTCCAGGCTGCACCACCCAAAGAAACCAGTGGAGAAGATTCAGGTGCTGAGTCTTTACCCTGCAAGCTTCCCGGGTACACAGGGCCTTGAGGGTCTGTGGCTTCCTGATGCCCATGTGTGGGATTCATGTCCTCTGGAATACGGCCAGCTAAATCAAAAGCCCTGAGCAATGGGACATCATGATTCCATCT
Organism: Pedetes capensis; assembly: GCA_007922755.1. Lineage (NCBI taxonomy): Eukaryota > Metazoa > Chordata > Mammalia > Rodentia > Pedetidae > Pedetes > Pedetes capensis. The sequence goes on along the minus strand of VMDO01013041.1, from coordinate 21,161 downwards.
ACTCCCCCCTTTTCCCCATCAAGTGTTGAAGGATACCATATTAATAAATATAATGAAAATTCTGTATTATACACATGAAGTAAACTGAAAAAAAACATTATTTTCCCCCCTTTGGTTTAAAGGGACTTCCTGCAATTGCTGTTTCATTACTTATTTGTATCACTGATGTTCCAAGCTGATGGGGCCCTCAGACCAACTAAGAGAGAAATTAGAGCCAGGAGAGCTCTGTGCGGGCCCCAGCCTTCCAGGGACCTGCCACAGGAGCTGTAGTCCTAGTGGACCAGACCAAGGCAGGGAAAGGCCAGGAAATAATGCCCTCAGCACTCCTCTTCCACCCCCAGCCCCATTTGCCAAAACCAACAGTAAACCAGAGGGAAAACGATCTCCATGTGTTACAACCTACAGCAGCCTGTTCCCAAGAGCACAGAGCAGAGCAGAAAAAGATGGGAAATTCCTGGGTTTAGGGGAGAAGGAAACAGCCTGTACAACCCCAAATGTTCAGCCCATCCATGAAAAGTCTCTCCATTTGTTAAGCTATAGGTGTCTGCTGTCTTTGTCTTCAAGGACAGAAATCTTGGAATACTATTCTAAATCTCATCTACTAGCTGGCATGGTGGGGCATGCCTGTAATCCCAGCACTCAGGAAGCTAAGGCAGAAGGATCAGCTGGAATTTGAGGCCAGCCTGGTCTACATAGCGAGTTCTAGGACAGCCTGGGCTACCCAGTAAGACCCTCTTTCAAAAAATTAAAAATTAAAAAATTAAATTAAATTAAAATTAAAATAAATAAATGAATTTCATCTCTTCATTCTTTGATTATGATTACATGATTTACATGTGAATGAGGCACTCATGTGCTCCTGTTTTTATTCTTTTAATCTTTACTGTATGCTATTTTTATTTCCCTGGATGCCAATCTATTTTGTGTGTGTGTTTTGTTTTGTTTTGTTTTGTTTTTGTTTTGGTGTTGGTTTTGGTTTTGTTGTTGTTGTTGTTGTTGTTTTGCAGTACTGGGGGTTAAAGCCAGGGCCTCATACTTGCAGGCTTTGTGAGTGCTGTACCACTGAGCTGCACCTCCAGCCCCCACCCCCTTTTTTTTCAAGTTTTTGAGACAGGGTCTTGCCAAATTACACAGACTGCCTCTGGTCTTGAACTTGTGATCCTCCTGTCTCCACCTCCTGAGCCACTGGGATTACAGGTGTGCACCACCGTGCCCAGCCTATTTTGTATTTCTGTAACCAAATACCACAGAGTAGTCAGTGTACAGAGGCTTGTTTGGTTCCTGGTTCTAGAGGTCAGGAAGTAAAAGAGTGGCACCAGCATCTGCTTGGCTTCTGGTGAGTCCCTCCATCCTGCTTCACAACATGGCAGGGGGCATCACAAGATAAAGACAGAATCTCGCCAGAGCAATCCCACTTTTATAGCAAAGCCACTCCCTGAATAACCATTAACTTCCCTATTCATGAATGGACTCACAAATATATTGACCTGTTCATAAAGGCAGAGCCTTCGTAACCCACACACCTCCCAAACGTCTCAACTCTCAACACTGCTACATGAGGGGCCAAATTCCAAGACGTAAACTTTTGAAGGACACATAAAAACTGCAGTACTGGGGATACTGGAGTTAATAATGAAACCAAATAACAAAGCATCCATGAGAACTTACTAAATATACCAGGCACTGTTCCAGACATTCATCTAACAACACTATAACTAGATACTGAGCTATCCTACCTTGCAGATGAGGAAAAGGAGGTATGAACATACCAAATTGCAGAGATACTCATTCACCAGGCCAGGACTAGATCCCAGGTATCTGGCTCCAGCATCAGGCACTGATCCCCATACAAAGGCAGAGTCAGGTACATAAATGGGAAAATTACAGTAGAAACTGAAAATTGCCATGCATATTTCTATTACAGCAGTTATCAGAGTATATTGTGATATGTATAAGGTATAAAGAGCATTGAAAAATGAGTAAGAATAGTCTGTCAGAGAACACAAGGACAGATTTCCAGGTAGCAGACCCAATATTCCCAGCAGGATAGAGGGGTGAACAAACTGTTTAATGTGGCATCAAAATAGAGAAAGACATCCTGGTATCATACAGGGAAGGACAATTGGTGGCATTCTATAGAATTTGGATTTTATAATGAATATGGAGATGATAGGAGTTTAATCATTTTGACAGTAGAGATTGGTCCTGATCTGATCTGTATTAAAAATCAGAAAATCAGCCTCTGGTTTATATCTAGAAGATGAATTGGAATGGGCAACAGGGGTGTCATTTAAGAGTCTACTGGAAATAAGAGAAAGAAACTAAAGGAATACAGATACAGGAAGAAGAGGTCAAATTATCCTTATTCAGAGATGACATGATCCTCTACACAAAGTACCCCAAGAAGTCCACTAGAAAACTCTTAAAGCTGATTAGCTCCTTCAGCAAAGTTGCAGGATACTAATCAAAAATCAGTAGCCTTTCTTTACAGCAGTAGTGAAAAGGAAGAGAAGGAAATCAAGACAATGATCCCATTCACAACAGCACACCGAAAAAATAAATATTTAGGTGTTAACCTAACCAAAGACCTGAAAGACTTCTACAAGAAAGACCTTAAGACATTGAAAGAAATAGAAGATACTAGAAGATAGATGGACCTCCCTTGCTCATGGATTGGGAGAATTAATATTGTGAAAATTACTATATTACCAAAATCACTTTATAGGTTTAATGCAATCCCCATCAAAGTTCCAATGACAGACTTTGCAGAAATAGAAAATACAATCCTAAAATTCATATGGAAGCCCAAAAGACTGTATATTGCCAAAATAATCCTAAGCAAAAAAAAAACCTGCAGGAAGTATTACAATATCTGACTTCAAACTATATGATAGGGCCATTGGGGCAAAAAGTGCTTGGTACTGGCAAAAAATAGGCCTGAAGGTCAATGGAACAGAATTGAAGACCTAGAGATATACCCTCACAACTACAGCCACCTGATTTTTGACAAAAGGAATGAAGATGCTCAATGGAGAAAAGATAGACTCTTCAACAAATGGTGCTGGCAAAATTGGATATCCATTTACAAACAAAAGTCAACTCAAAATGGATCAGAGACATCAACATAAAATCAGAAACCTTAAAACTACTAGAAGAAAGCATAGGGAATACACTCCAACACATAGGCATAGGCAAATATGCATATGCATAGGCATAGGCACGACTCCACTTGCTTAGGAAACTGCACCAAGAATTGACAAATGGGATTACATGAACCTAAAAAGCTCTGTACAGCAATGAAAACAATCAACAGAATAAAGAGAGAGCCCACAGAATGGGAGAAAAATCTTTGCATCCTACACATCTGACAGAGGATTAATTTCTAGAATATACAAAGAACTTAAGAAATCAAACATTAAGACAACAAATAACCCCACAAGAAAATGGGCAATGGAACTGAACAGACAATTCTCAAATGAAGAACTACGAATGACCAAGAAACACATAAAAATATGCTCAATATCCCCAGCCATTAGGGAAATGCAAATTAAAACACTGAGATTCCATCTCACTCCAGTATGAATGGCTGAAATTAGTAAAATAAATAATAAATGCTGGCAAGGATGTGGAGAAAAAGGAACTTTTTTACACTGCTGGTGGGACTGTAAATTAGTTCAGCCACTTTGGAAATCAATATGGAGGTACTTTAGAAAAATCAGAATAGAACTACTATACGACCCAGCTGTACCACTCCTGGGAATATACCCAAAGTAGAAGGGAAAAGGGGGAGAGGAAAATCTCAAAATACATGATGCAACTATATGAATACATGGGAATTATGGTCCTGTACAATAGGTAAGTGGATGAATGTGTAAGCAAAAGTGATGTAAGAGTTGCATAATAGATATAGCAAAAGCCTTATTATTCTGTACTCCACCAACATTTAAAAAAAAAAAACAAAGAGAGTCTACTGAAACAGTTCTTGGAAGAGAGAATAAAGAATCAAGGCTGAAGCAGTGGAATGGACAGATATTTCAGAAGGATAATGAATTATAAATGGTGATGGACTATAAATGGTGGGAGAGCAAGTATATAAAAACCTAAATAGCTTGAAATGTTACTAATAATCCCCTGAAATTATACATAAATACTTGTCAGTGTAAAGAAAATGCTTTAAAAAATCAATTTGTCATTCCTTCTTTTTGTAGTACCCTCTATTTTAAATGACTTTTAAATAATCTGAGTCATATTATAGTGGTCCAGATGCTGTGAGATTTGTCATATCAACGTTTTTAATATTTATAAAACTTTTGTGCCATTGAACATTTTCCACTTGCTATAAAATAATCCATAAGAAAATATGAAGTAAAAATTCTCATGTATTTTGAATGGAGGCATAAACAATAAGACTAAAACAAAGGTCTGAATTTACTTTTACATCTCATACAACTCATGAATGATGCAAAGTGTATATATTTTCCTATTGCACATTTTTATTGGTGGATATTAATTGTACAAAATAATAGATTTCATTATAAAATGTTCATATACATAAAATGTACTTTGATCATTTTTACCCTCATACCAATTTTTGTCCCCTTCTCACCCACTGGTCTCCTTCCTCTTCCCAAATAGTCCTCCTATTACTTTCATATTTTCTAATTTTAATCTAGATTCCATGTGTGAGAGAAATGAAGTGCATATATTTTCAAATTATTATAATTACACAGGAAAGCTTTGCGTTTCAATTCAAACATCCCCTTCTTGAGGGCCTTCCCTGAGCTCTCAATTTAAGTTGATACATATGTTTATAACTTTCCAACTTAATATGCTACTTTATTATATTGATAGAATTTATCACTAGGTAAAATAAAATATATTTACAGTATATATTTATGATACACGTTATGTTTTGTATCCCTCTAGAAAGTAAGCTCTTTGAGACTAGAGTTTTGTTTGCATATTTTGTAGTCACAAATTTGACACTAGTAATATGTGCAGAGGGAAAGAAAGGAAGGGAGTCAGGAGGGAGGATGAACAGATGGATGGATGGATGGATGGATGGATGGATGGATGGAATACTTAAACCTAGGGCCTTGCACCTGCTATGCAAAAGCTCTATCACTGAACCACATCCCCAGGCTGACACACACATACCCATCTTAAAAATTGGAAAACAGGTTCCCATAGAAGTTTAAAAGTTGTCTAAGCTAACAGTTACTAAGGGACAGAGCAAGTATTTGATCCCATGCAGTATGCTATAGAGTACAGACTCTTTTTTTTTTTTTTTTTTTTTTTTGCAGTACTAAGTAATTGAACCTCCTTGTTTTTATTGGTGCTGGGTATAGAACAACATCCAAGTAATAACTAGGTCCAACTCTGCTTAGCTTCCGAGATCTGATGAGATTGGACACCACAGTGCTATGGCTGTAGGCCTGAACAACTGAGTGAGACCATATCTCAGAATTTAAAAAAAAGCACAATCCCTATTTTGGGGGGATGCAGCTCAGTGGTAGAGCATGTGCAAGAACCCAGGTTCTTGCAGTCCCCAAAATTAGTTAGGTGCCTGCAGCCATACCACTGTGGCGTCCGATCCCATCAGATCTCGGAAGCTAAGCAGGGTCGGACCTGGTTAGTACGTGGATGGGAGACCACCTGGGAACATGGGGTGCTGTAGGTTTAGGAGAAGGACCCAGCAACCCACTCCCAAAAAACAATCAGCCATTGAAAACCCTATGAATAGCAGAGAAGCACTAACAATACTGTTTCACCTCTTGTAACATAGGGTCGCTATGAGTCAGGCACCTAAGAACAACAAGAAGTTGTGCAGGGCAGCCTCTGGCCTCAAACTCACAATCACAATCCTCCTTCCTCAGCCACTCAAGTCACTAGGATTACAGGCATGTGCCACAGTGTCCAGCTTAGAGTACAGACTTTTAGAAGCTATGCTGGACTGCCTAATAAGAGAGACAAGAGTATTTATTTCAGCATTGTTTGTAAAGACAGAAAACTAGAAGCAATGCATATGTCTGTCACCAGAGGAATGGATAAATTCATTAGAGCAGAACCACACTATGCAGTAATATGAGGCATAAAAAGGCTGAATTAGAGTTTTACCAGATGATGGAAAGAGATTTTCTCTAGTATTGTTGAAAAAGAAAAAGCAGAAAAGCACAAACAATTCTATTCAAAAACTGAAAAATAATGACTTCAATATAGATGCATAATTATATTTGTATGTGATTATATGATTTAAATGAAAAACATAGAAGAGTACATCTTTTATTTCTTTTCATATTCTTTTTTTTCTTCCATTTTTACTTTCATGTGTGTGCGTGTGTGTGTGTGTGTGTGTGTGTGTGTGTGTGTTGCTAAAGATTGAACCCAGAGCGTCTTCTCTCATGTTAGCCAAGCCCCCTAGGAAGGGTACATGTTAGATTATCAACATGGGTTATAGGGCATGGGGTGAGGTGAGAGGATCCAGTCAAGACAGAGGAAACCAAAACCAATGATAATTTGAAAATGTTTGTTTAACTATATTTAAGAATTTATATCTATGTGTAAAAGAAAGTAAACCCATAACAGCTAAAATGCCACTTGGTACAAGTGTCCTAGCTAAATTACTAGATGGGAACAAGTGTCTTACACATGAATTTATCCATGTATTATTATTCTCCTGAGGACCTGAGCTGAGTTCTACAAGCCATCTTGCACAGGAGCTTCTGCATCATCTCGGTGACATATGTCCTGGCACTACCATGCTCACCCTACCTGCAGTCTCTTCCCTCTTCATCCCATTTCACCACCTGTCTCCCCTTTACTCAGCACAAAAGTCTTTAATAATTCCCCAGTGGAGTCCACATTCCTCATGTGCTCAGGACAGCCCAAGCACGGAGGCACCTGCCTTGAGACACCACATTCCTCTCCCAGCCAGCTCCTCCTCCATCCCGCTGCTTTCTTCAAGATTAACTCTGCTCTTCACATGCACCCATCTGTTTTTTCTGTTCTATAAATGGGCCAAAATTTCACCCACCCTTAGAGCCCACTCAGAGGACTGCAAAGCTCCTTCATGACTTCTTTCCTGAACATTCTTCTCAAGGTATGTTCATCTTCTCTCAAGTTCTTTTTGGAGACAAAGGTTAGCAAACACTTTCACCTGGAATTTTGTTTTCCAAAGAAATTTGCTTCATTTTCTTGAGCCCCAATAACCAGAACAGACAAAAGTGGAGTTGGCCCCCTCTGAGGAAGAGGGGTGGCTAGGCAGCTGATCGCTCAGATTCTTCTTCCTCTTCCCCATCTCTGCTTCTGTGCAAAACAATTTGGAAAAACACTGTTATGGTCCACTGTCTGCACCTCTCATTCCATCTATCCTGGATACTTCACATTATAAGAATTTGTGTTGGCTTGGATGTTCTTTCTGGGCAGTATTTTATTGTCTTTGGCCTCTGAAGCCAGCATGGTTTCTGGCATGAAGCTGGCACCCTTCAGCGCGTGAGGCCAGGCACCATGCTGCAAAAGGCAAATCCAGGCTTAAATACCTGTTCTAACATTCAGTTGCTATGTGACCCTGGGAAGGTTGTTTTTGTTTTGTTCTTGTTTTGGTTTTGGTTTTTGTTTGAAGACAAGTTCTCACTATGTAGCCCAGGCTGGCCTGGAACTTACGATTCTCCTGTCTCAGCTTTGTTAGTGCTGGGATTACAGGTATGTGCCACACTGCCCAGCTCCTGGGCTGGTTTCTTACCCTACCTGAGTCTCAATCTCTTCATCCATGGTAAGGAGACAGTGGTGTCTGCTACTGTTGAATTATGTGTTTCCCAAAACACCTATGTTGAAACTTATTTAACAATGTGATCATATCAGGAGGCAAGGCAGGGAGCTCATGAATGGGATAAAGGCCCTTACTAAAGGGATTAGGAGAGTTGCATCATGTGAGGACACAGGATTCATCCCCTTTTATTTGCCCTTCTGTCCTTTCTACCACATAATGATGCATCAAGAAGGGCATCACTAGACACACAATCTACCAAGGCCTTGCTCTTGGACTTCTCAGTCTCCAGAAATGTGAGAAATAAGTTTATATTGTTTATGAATTATCTGATGTATGGTTTTTCTTCTATAGCAACATAAACACAGTGTGTGTGTCAGTTTGCTGGTGTTGCCATAACAAAACGCCACAGGCGAGGCCTCTTAAACAGCAGAAATGTATTTTTTCAAATTCTGAAGTCTGGAAGATGGAGAGCAAGGTGTTGTCAGGGTTAGTTTTTCCTGAAACCTCTTCCCTCGTCTTGCAGATAGCCATGTTCTTCCTTTGTCTTCAAATAGTCATCTCTCTGTATGTGTGTCTGTGTATATATATATATATATACACACACACATATGTGTGTATGTGTGTGTGTGTCTTAATTTTCTCTTCTTATAAGTATACTCATAAGTATAGTAACCATATTGGATTAGGGCCCACATATATGACCTCATAGTAACTTAATTACATCTTTAAAGACCCTGCCTCCAAAACTAGTCACATTCTTAGGTACTAGAGGTGAATTTAACATATGAATGGGGGGACACAATTTAGGCCATAACAGTATGTTTTCTGCAATGTGGGTGTAAACATGCAGGTAAAGGAAGTGGCACTTAGTAGGCATTTAACAAACAGCAGATGTTATCACTATTTCCTCCTCTATACCTATGGTGGACATGTCAAGAAGGCACCATGTTGGAAGCAGAAACCAAGCCCTTACCAGAGGATGAGTCTGCTGATGCCTTGATCTTAGACTCTGTAGCCTTCAGAATTATAAGAAATGAATTTCCATTATTTATAAATGACCCAGTTTGTGACATTATAGCATCAGGAATAGAATATGGCAGTCACTTTTAGACATCTCTGACAAACTTGTTAGACAAACTTGTTGTTTTTCTTAGATAAGCATAATTGAGCCTCCAAATAATGACCAGGCAAGATCCTCGGTATAGTTCGTGTTCTGATTCCTTTCTAGACCATCTAGGAGAGAATCTCCCATGTGCTTTAATCATTTGCCCCCCATAATAGTTGCCTCTACTGACTGAGAATAAAATCAACCTAATTAAGAATGAAGAAATGACTGAGTGCTGTGCCACACACCTATAATCCCAGCAACTCAGAAGGCTGAAGCAGGAGGATTGTGAGTTCGAAGCCAGAGTACTTGCTTAGCGTGCATGAAGCCCTGAGTTTAAAATAAAAATTTTTTAAAAATGCATTTATTTGAGGCATTTAGGATTGCAATCCAGGAAAACACAGATTCAAGCCATCTTTAAAATGTGCTGTAGGATTTTACAAAAGGGTAGTTATATTTAAAGTCTAAAATCACAAAGGAGGTAGTAGTTATATCATTTGCTTGTCAGAAATTATGGCTGATACTAATAAGATTTGAACTGTTGTGTAAGACAAGGATTACATCTTGTTTCAATGTACAGGTAATTTAGGAGAATCAGGGGACTGGGATCACAAAAGATTAATAAAAGCTAGAGAACTGTGGCTGGCCCAGTCCAAAGGCCCATGCTTACCTGGCAGGCAACCCAGTTCAAAGGTTCAGCTGAAACCATGCCTGCAGTCTGATTAACTATAGCCTCTTGTCCATTTTAAGTGCCCCTAAGCAATGCTACTCCATTTTGACTTTTTTTCCTTGACACTTCTGGACTCAGTCAGCTTTGTCAAAGCTCAGTCAAAACTTTGACAAAGGCTTCGCCAGTGTGAGAACCAGGATTCTGGAAGGATTCCCATAGAAATGCTGTGGGGTTTCCAGGAAGCAGGTGGGGTGGGATCTGTGGCCCTGGTGTGCTCATCCCTGCCTAACAATGGGCCACTTCACCCTCTGAGCCAGCCTAGGGCTGTGCAGGAGAGCTGAACACCACGCCTCAGTCCTCTGGCAGACCAAGAGGGAACAATTACAGAGCAAAGCACTGGTGGGGAGGCCAGGGTCCAAGCTGAACCCACTATTAGCTGTGGAGACAGAAGAGTAGCCTACAGCCAAACCCTGAGCTCAGCCCACAAGAATGTGCACTGAGCATCGGAATGAACACAATCTTGGTTTGGTGTGGAAGTAGGAGCAAGGTCATGTGCTTCAGCAAGAACAGGGAGCTGCAAAGACTTGAAACTATACTTCACTAGTATTTATTCCAAAAACAGCTCCATCGCAGGGACATTATTATTGCTGGCATTTGCTCCTTGCTGTTTTTACTCTGCCTTCACTTTCGTAAGGTAGATCTCCTTGATTTTTTATACTACTAATAAATAGCCCTGAAGACTGTTCTTTTTAGAAGCTCAGCTATGTGGGGGAGCTCAAAGGATGCAAGACTCTTGAAAGACAATAACAGAAAGAAGGATGTCTGGAATTATAAGAGAGGGCAAAAAATTGATAGAACAAGAGCCTAGGGAGAACAGAAGAAGAGGATCTCTAGCCCATGTGGAGAGAGAAACTTTGGAAAAGGGTCAGCTCCTCTTCCTTGGGACTAAGGAAATTAAATGATAAATCTACATGACAGGTGCATTTGTTTGTTAATGAAGGAGGCACAAGAAATAAAGATCCAGAAGGAGAAAGACCCTGGTGACACATGAAGGGGATCAGATAAAAAGAGGAGCCCCCTTTACTTAGTGAGGTGCAAGGAAATAAGGATGCCTGCAGCTGCTGCTAAGTGAGCTGAAGGGAGGCCAAGGAGTCATGTTCATCCCCTCTGTGTTCAGAAGGGATAGTTTATGTGTCCCATCCCTTCTCCCAGGATCGATGCAAAAAATGCAAATAGGTGATGCCTAAGGCAAAAACTTTACTTCTGACTTCCAGGCTGCTTTTTCCATGTTGATAAAAGGATGAAGGCCTTGGAGCCAATGGTTGACAAGCTTTAGTGGAGAACTGCAGAACTTACTATAAATAGAGATGCTCAGAATCCAGCACATGGAGTCTTCTCTCCAGGTCCCTACCCTTTACCAAGCAGCCCAGAGACTCAAATGCCAATAGACAGTCACTCCCTTTGAGAAGCATTACCTTGACCACTTCACAAGTCTTCAATGAGTGCTCATGTAGCTTTTATTTCTGACTTGCTAGCTGTTCATGCAATTTTCACACCCAGAAATGAAATCAATCGTGGACAGGAACAACAGATTTTCATTAGATTTTCTAATACATGAAACATTTAAAAACATGAACACTCCAAAAATGAAAGCAGTAACATTGGGTAAAGCATGGAAACATACATTGTGTGGGAACATCATGAAGGTTTTGTATACTTTAAATGAGCCTGAGGAAGAATAATTATTTTTAATTAATCAAAGGTAGAAGGATAAGGAAAGAGTATTTTTGAGATGGCTTTTTAAAATATAATAGAGCTTAGCAATTATGAAGTGCTTTTCATCTTCAAAGAACTTATTAACATTAAATTACTCTTCTTTTTAATTCTCCTGTGAGATAGGTAAGCAAATATTAACATTATTATCCCTTATTTGTAGATGGGAAGAGAAGATTGGAGAGGTTGTAACATGTCCAGGCAGACCTAAAATTGAAAAGACTTTTTAAAAAATTCCTAGCGTGGAGACTGTGGAGATCCCAGTTCTCAGGCTACTTTTTCGCTTTTAACTCTCTGGCATGTGTGTTATATTGAAAAAGAAGTCACAGAAAAATATGCATAGGCAACCATTAGCAGATAATGAAAGGAGCTTGCATCATGCACAGGGATAGGAGATGCCATAAGTCTCCAAATTGCCCTGGTATGTTAGGACTTAAATTGAGTAAAAGTTTCAAAAGAATTAGAGTGAAGTATGAGCAGACTATTTACATTATCTTACATTAGTACCCTAACACATCAAATCGGAATTTAAAAATATGCTCTGTTTAGCTGACTCAAACTCTTTTTATGAATACAGTATACATTGATCACACTGATGGAAATCAGTACTCTCTATCTTAAAAATTTGATTTGAGGACAAAAGAAATGCAACCATTCTAGTAAAAATATTAGACCCAAGAATAAGTTAGAATTTGTGGCCAATATCATGGCTGTGAAATCTTTAGGCTTGACTCTTTCTAAGTATAAAAATGAGCAAATTCAGTTATTTTTAAATCATTGAAAAATGTACTTTCCATGACATTTGCTCATTTTCTGATTGTTTAAATGCCAAAGAGAATTAACAGAGTTAATATCTTATATTCAAAAGACTTTTTGTCTATTGAGAGAGGTTTCAAAAGTAAATTATGTGAAAATAAAGAGGTTTGTCTACTCTTGAGCCTCAGTTTCATGAGAGGAAGTCAGAAGAATGAGGAGTTTGACAGCAACAGAAATTGAGATGACAGGAGGGATGGGGCTAATATAAACAACCTAGAATGGATTTTGTACTTTAGAGAGAGTAGCGCTATCAGAAATGCATATATACTTACACATATTTGGCAGAAGTGAACTAAGAACAGAGTTTGACCCTAGTAAATTAAGGTATCCAAATAATCGCAGGCTCTGAGAATAATTACTGATGGAGATGTATATATCCAATGGTCAGGAATACCATTGTGAAAAATAAGTAGGAATTCTGAAGACTTCTAGGAGACAAATCCTCCAACATAGGCTGAGAACAGGTCATACAGGTATCTTGGGATTTTTAGGGGACGAGGCCAAGAAAGGGCTTCCCATTTCGGGTGATGAATTGCAAACAGGCTCTAAGATTGGCTTTCACAACTACCAGACTTCTAGAGACCTTCTCTTTACATTTTAATCTCAATGAATATCAACTCTGTTATCTAAAGAAAAGTATGATCAGTGTATAAACCTTCAAAACAGTAAAGTCACAAACCTCAGTTATCAGGTTAGCTCATTGTTTTCTTTGGCTTATGTATGGTGCCCTACTTGCCTTCTATCAATGCAGTTAATTCAGTTACTTAAATAGCTTCAAGTATGTCTGGCATCCTGATTGTATCAAGTGCATACACCTTTGTGTAGCAAGGGAACTTGATGTTGTCAGAGCCATTATTATTGTGCCAGTCATGTGAGAATTACAGAATGCCATTTCAGCTTACACTTAGGCAGTATTTAATCCTGATATTTTCCTGACATGTCATGTTACTGTACTGTACATTCCATGGAAGCTTGGGGGCTTTGTTGTTTTCTCTAATTATCCCAGCAACCAACATAGTGCCTCTCATATGGTAGGTACATTACTGTAATTTGTGAAGAGAAAAAAAGAAAAGAGGAAAGAAAGAAAAATGAAAGAGGGACAGAGAGAAAGGAAAGAAAGAAGTCCTGAAATTTGTCTGAGTTACATCAAATTGGTTATTTTTTAAAATCTGACTTGGATTTGGTAAAGTACTATATATTGGTTGATGAGTTTCAGGTAAGAGATTGACACAATATTTAAAGGGTCAGGAAGGCAGTGTGAGTTCTTCCAGGAACACAGTACTATTGCCATACCTATATTCTCTCACCTGTGCAACTGAGATAATGAAGATCTAAACTTTCACCTTCCTTCATTACCCAGTTAGATGAGTATATACCAGGTTTGAGAGCATTTTAGTTAACCAGACAAACAGCTTTCTTTGGTCAAATTTTCTATATAATTCCAAGCCTGGAACAGATGCCATGTCTCATTCTGAAACTAGATAAATTCTTCTCTTGTTGAAAATTAAATATATAACCTTCATGGAACAACTTATAAACTACTTATTGGAAGAGGGATATCCTTTGATTGGGTACTATGAGTAGAATTGGTGGAGCAAATTAGCACAAACTGTATTCTCAGTTGTGGAGAAGTGTAAAACAAGGTGTCATCAAGGCCCTGCTCCTTCTAGGTTTTAGGGGAGAATTTCTTCTCACATCTTTCAGCCTCTGGTCTTAGGAGCTCTTTGGCTTATGACTACATCACTCCAATGTCTGTCTCTGTCTTCACATGACTTTCTCATATGTTTCTGTGTCTTCTCTCTGTCTTCAAAGGAACATTTGAAATTGGATTTAAGGCCCTCCTAGATGATTCAAGATGGTTTCATCTCAGGATCCTTTACTTAATTATATCTTCAAGACTTTGTTTCCCAATAAGCCACAGTCACATGTTCCAGAGCTTAGGATGATGTTTTGTGGGGGAGGTGGCAAACATTCAACCTATCACAGATACTCATTCATGTATCTTCCATCATAAAGACCTCCAAGTTTACTAATGCAGTGTTATATTCCACTCTGAACCTGTGGAGTATCTGTCTGAAGAATCCATTTATGTTGGTCAGCTTTGTGTGGCTGTGACAAAATATCTGAGAGAAAGCAACTTAGAGGAGAAAAAGAGTAGTCTCATGGCTTTGGAGGTCTTAGTTCATGGTTGGCTGGCTCCATTGCTTCTGGGCCCAAGGTGAGACATAATATTATGGGAGGGAGCATGTGATAAAGCTGATCCCCTAGTGCAGGCAGAAAGCAGAGAGAGAGAGAGAGAAAGAGAGAGAGAGAGAGAGAGAGAGAGAGGATATGCACAAGGAAGGGGCTGTGAACAAAACATGCTCTTCAAAGCCACACCACAGTGACCTACTTCACCCAATTAGACCCCAACTCCTAAAGTTTCCACCACCTCCAAATAGCCTATTAAACTATAAATCAATAAATTGGCCAGGTGTAGTGGCTTATGCCTGTAATCTCAGTGACTTGAGAGGTGGAGCCAGGAAGATCAAAGGTTCAAGGCTAAAGGCAGCCTGCTTAACTTAGCAAGATCTTGTCTCAAGATAAAAAGTAAAATATCAGCTAGGGGTGCAGACCAGTGGTCTAGAACTTACAAAGTATGTGCAAGACCCTGGGTTCAACCCCCAAGTACCCCCCACAGACCCACACCCACACTACATATAATATATATGTATGTATGTATATATATATATATATATATATATATATATATATATATATATATATATATATAGTTTAAACCCATTGTTGCAGATACTGTGTCAATCCATTTGATGGAGGGTTTTCCTTTTTTTGGATGACCTGCCACTCTCCCAAACATAATGTCCTTCTCCAGGGATTAGTCTCTCCTGACTACATGTCAGAAATACATAAGATGCAGTCTAGTCATCTTTGCTTCCAAGGAGCATTCTGGTTGCACTTCTTCTAGGACAGATCTGTTGGTTCTTTTGGCATTCCATGGTATGTTCAATAGTTGTCTCCAGCACCATAATTCAAAAACATCAGTTCTTATCCTGTCTCCCTTTTTCAATGCCCAACTTTCACAACCATATGATGGGACTGAAAGCACCATGGCATGAATCAGGTGCACCTTCATCTTTAATGTGACATCTTTACTTTTCAATACTCAAAGAGATCTTTTGCCACAGCTTCTCCCAAAGCGTCTTTTGATTTCTCGACTGCTGATTCCATGGATATTGATTATAGAGCCAAGTAAAGCAAAATATTGGACAACCTCAATCTTTTCTCTATTTATTGTGAAGTTGCATACTGACCCAGTTGTAAGGATTTTTGTTTTGTTGATGGTCAATAGCAATATCCATACTGAGACTTAGACAACAGTAAAGTAGCTAGAAAGATAGATAGATGAAAAGTTAAACTGAGAACAGCACTATTTTGGTCCATCTGTTAACTAATGTGGGCCTGCAGCCATAGCCCTGTGGCATCCGATCCCATCAGATCTCAGAAGCTAAGCAGGGTCAGGCCTGGTTAGTACCTGGATGGGAGACCGCCTGGGAACACCAGATGCTTCAGGCTTGGGAGAAGGACCCGACAACCCCCTCCCAAAAATCAATCTGCCATTGAAAACCCTATGAACAGCAGAGAAGCACTGACAATAGTGTTTCCCCTGTTGTACAGAGGGTCGCTATGAGTAGGATACCGACTCGACGGCACCTAATAACAACAACAACAACAGTTAACTAATGTGATGGATTTTGTCTAATAAAGTTATTCAATTGTCTGACTTAATAAATATGCAACATTTCATGGTTTGTAGATATAATCTCAGTCTTGAGCATCCATGATATTATAGAACAAAATATTTGAACTCTTCCAGTAAAGAATACTTGGTTAATGTAACAATCATTAGAAACCAGTGAAAGCATCACTGAGCCTTTTTAAAAAATATTTTCTAACCTAGGTCAGAGTGATAACACATCTGAACACAACAAGAATCAAAAATGGTAGTAATAGTGCTAGAGATACAGATCAGTAGCAGAGCCCTTGCCTAGCATATGCAAGGTCCTAAGCTCCCTCTTTGGCACCACTACTACCCAAAAGAGGAGCAATATTCTATTTATGAGAATGTTCATTTTTCTTAGACCTCTGTTTCTCAACCTATTTTCACATTAACCTAAGCTC
This sequence comes from Pedetes capensis, assembly GCA_007922755.1. Classification (NCBI taxonomy): domain Eukaryota; kingdom Metazoa; phylum Chordata; class Mammalia; order Rodentia; family Pedetidae; genus Pedetes; species Pedetes capensis. The sequence goes on along the minus strand of VMDO01013041.1, from coordinate 4,847 downwards.
TCATGATAATCTGTCAAATTATGATCGATACATTCAGTATTAACCCAAACTAACTAGAATTATCCCCATCTGTCTGTCAGCTTGTGGTGCTGTGGGAGCTTGCATATTGCTGTGATGCTGAAAGCTGTGCTACTGGTATCTCAGATACCAGCAGGGCCACCCATGGTGGACAGGTTTCACCTGAGCTTCCAGACTAACATAGACTAGGGAGAAGGACCCAGCAGCCCACTCCCAAAACAATTAGCTATTGAATACCTTATAAATAGCAGGTATGCACTGCCAAATATAGTGCGAGAAAATGAGCCCCCCAGGCTGGAAGGAGTTCAAGAAACAACTGAGGATGAGTTGCTTTCTTTAAGTATAGTCTTAAGGATGAGAATGAGAAAAGCCCATTGGACCTCCTTTGCTAATGTGATACAACTCCAAATGAAAAGAAAAAGTGGCATGGCACAGAGCTAGGTAGTGTTTTGTTCTGTTGTAGATAGGTTCACTGAGTCAGATCCAACTCAATGGCACCTAACAACAACTAGAATGATGGGTCAAAAAAAATCCACAATCCACTTTTTCAAGTGGTCAATTTTATCATAATTATCTTTTCATTTAAAGTTTTGGAATCAAGTTAATACTAAATGAATTATTTGCAATGTATATATAGTCAGAGGTTATGTAAAAGTATGCATAACCCTTCTAGGAGAGCTTTCTCTACAAGGGAGTTGCACATGAGACCCATCATGTGGAAGAAAAGCAGCCTTGTTCTTCTTGCCCTGCAGGGAAGATATTAATGGAGGGGACTTGGCAGCATCAAAGCTAGGCATTCATTTCAGCTGCTAATTAGCAATCAGAAGATAATATCCTGTCATTATCCTGTGTTGGCAGGGTCTCTTTCGTGGCAGATTAAGAAAACTTCAAATTTTCTCAGCTAATTTGCAAAACTCTTCCCACACAGGGAAGCTACAAATACCAAATGTAAATCATGCCTTGCATCTGCAATATTTAAACAACTTTTGCAAGACATGGAAGAGGAAATTCTTTAAACATCCCCCAAAATATCAACTGAATAAAGGTTGGTGTAGACAATAGGCCCAAGCTACCTAATCCTGGTGGCGTTAATGTACATTCCACTCTAGCCATCTGCTCCCACAATGTCCCTACTGAACTCATTAGCACCTAGAACTGTGCCATTTCAGAAAGTGAAAACTAAAATCCCTCCATCAATCATTCTACAACAGGCATTCTCACCTCCTCCCCCACCACAGCTGTTCACCAAGTTCATTTGCACCTCAGACTCCCTTGGCATGGATGCTTTCTCCATAAGCCTCCTAGACTCCTCCCTTCCTGGCTCACACAATTCCCTTCCCCTCCATGCTTTCAGCCCATCTGATGGGCAAAATGCTACTGTGGATCAATCCTGTAACTCCCATTTCCAATACCAGCACTGGTTTCTGCACCACTAACCCCAGAGAGGATGAAAATAACCGTGAGAGACAGTACGATTCTAAGTCATGCTCTGACCTTGGCAGGTTCTACACCAAACCCCATCAGTTCTCTCACTGGTCCATCTTCCATTTCACTGTCCTGAAATCCATACCAACCAGTGTCCTCTGCTTTGAGGAGATGGCTTCAGACTCCACTGGAATAAAAACATTAAGGTGGCCACCTCAATCTCCCACTCCCAGTATAAATATCCACCCAACTTCAGCACCTTCTCTGGAGTCCCTTCCTCCCCTTCAAGCAGACCTACCCACTTAGCTCTGGCCCCACCTGTTGCATCTCCTGTATGCCCTTTCTCCAGAAGATACCCCTTTCTCATCTGTGTTAATACTTATACTTGCCCCTGACTTCTGGCTCTTTTTCCTCATTCACTTCTTCACCTAATAAAATCTGATTTCAGTAATCATGACTAAAATTGCTCTTCCATGAGCAGCAGAGATCACATAATTGATGAACCCAGTGAACTAACTACTCCTAATATTAATGGACACTTTTCTGCAGCAGATAGGAACTCCTACTTGAAACTCTACCCTGCTGGATTCTGAGATGCCACTGTCACCAAGTTTTCCTTATATCACTATTATGTGTAAATAGATGTACAAAAGTTATGCACATTCACTATAAAAATTTAATATGCATAGGAGATATCTCCACACAGAAATAAATGCTATTATTATTTTGACTTAATTCCGTCATGCTCTTTTATGGATGGATGGATGGAAAGATATACATATAGCAATGTAATCAAGGTTTACTACTTTATAAACTTTTCTCCATATCAAAATATGAATTCTAACATATTTTCAACCTTGACCTCTCTTGAGTTTCACCTATTTTTGTACAAATATACATTAGACATATATATCTTGAACCTTCCCCCAAGTTAACATCTGATCTCTCACTGAGCTATTTCTTCCTGTCACCCTTCACTCCTCCTTTTACTCATATAAAGCTCCATATCCTGACAATTTACCTCCAAAATGTTTGTCACAATTCTTTCTAGGAACTCTTTCTAGAAAGTGTTATTTATACTCAAGTTCTCCACTGCCTCCTCTCTATTTTCTCCAGCCATCCCTTTCTCCCCTCTGTCCTGTGGACAGAATTCTCATCAAGGTCACCAGGTCCTCTGGGCAACCCTCACACCTGATTGCAGAGGGACTTGACACGTTGGTCTCTGCCTCCTTTCTGAACCACACTTTCCCACACCCCTTAATTCCTCTTTTACCTCACTTCCTGTTCCTTCTCAGTTTACTTTGTTGTTGCCTCTCACCTTCCAAACCCCTGAATGCACCATCAATTAATGCTCAGTCTTGGTCCACCTCCATCTGTACAAACTTCCTTGGTGGCACTTTCCAGCTGCATGATTTCAGATGCCATCTACATCTTTACAGGCCCCACATTAACATCTGTGACCTGGCCCTGTTCCCAAGGATACTGACTCTTTGATACAGCTGCTTACTCAATAGCTCCACTTGGATATTTAATAGGCATCAAAAACAATATAAAGGAAGAAAATTCTCAATTTTCTCCTCCAAACCCTCTCTTCAGGTGCTTCCCATTTCAGTAAATGGTTCCACTGTCTACCCACTTGCTCTAGCCCAAGACCATGGACTGTCCTTGGTGCCTCATTTTCTCACCTCTCCCATCCAATCCATCTGTTAGTCCTCTTGACTCTATCACCCCAAATCTGACCTCATCATTGCCACTGTTTCCCCTAGTGAAAGCCACACAACTTTCCATCTGGCAGCAGGAGCCTCCAAACTCTCTGCTTAGACTGTTGCTGTCTAACCTCTCCTCATGAAGCATCCAGAGCAATCATTGAACACATTAATTATTTCATTCCATAGACCCTACGTGAAACTCCCAGTGGATTCTCATCACATCTAGAATAAAATCCAAATTCTTTCCCACAGCCTGCCAAGCCCTGCATGACCTGTCCCCTAGATGTCTCTCCAAATTCCAGTTTTTCCTTTCTTCCCCACTATTTCTCTGGCGCCAGCCCCACTGGCCTCAAACAAACCATACAAATTCCTACCTTGGGAATGAGGATTGTAATGCTCATTCCCCAGGAGGCTCTTTCTTTGCTTTTAGTTCAGATCAGACATTATTCCTTCAGAAAGATTGACACTTCATGCATTCTTGAGAACTTGTTCTCCCCTCCCATCATACCCCAACGAGAAACCCAAATACTCTGCCCAAATCTTGGTGCAAGTTTAAAATGATATATGGTGGAGTAAGAAGGTATGCTTAGATATTCAGGGAGTGAGAAAAACTGGCTCAGATGTGCAGAGCAAAACATAAGGCCTTCGGGTTTATGACCTCCATTGCCTCCAGGGTCCAGACAACCTTCCTCAGGTTTGCAAGAAAGGGAAGAAGTACCTGTGTGTCAGATAGAGCACAATCACCTATTCAGATATAATCTCCATGCTCTATGCTCTATCTCAGGGGTTTTGGAGAGAAAAGTTTTTTAACTACCACCACCACTACACAGAGATATTTGTCGATGTCAGGAGATAGGTTGAATTATCAGAGCTAGGGAGTGATTACTACTGACAGCTGAGTCGAAGCCAGGGATGCTATTAAACATCCTACTATGCACAGAAAAGCAAATGCCAATAGTGCTCAGGTTGAGGAACCTGCCCTATTCATTTAAGACCCTCAAAGAATTCCATAAAGAACTAGGCATGGTGGCACATGCTTGTAATCCAAGCATGCAGGAGGCAGAGGCAGGAGGATCATGAGTTTGAGGCCAACCTAGGCCACATAGCAGGACCATGTCTTAAAAATAAACTCCATAAGTGATTGCCTCCACAGGTCTTGGTCCTTTACTAGGGAAGTAGAGGCTGGAAAAGATCCAGGAAATGTCAGGAATGGAAAGCATGCCTGCTTCAGAGAATCTTCCAGAACTCAGCTGGCACAAACCAGCTGGCTCTCAGCTTGGAAGAGGTAGATAATGCAATAGGGAGTGTGAGCACCAGGACCGTGTTTGGGAATATCTAGATCTAAATGCAGTAACGGCAGCCCTCTGACTCACTCACTGACCCATCAGAATTCTTTTGAGAGCCGAGAGTTTGTCAGCTCAGAGCTGGTTCTGACAGATGTCTGTGCTCCAGAAGATGCCAAGGTCTTTGAAAGAGGACTTCAAAGTCTGAAGACTGTTCTCAAAGGAAGAGGTCCATAAAGCCATGAAACACATGAAAAAGTGCTCAATATCCCTAGCCATTAGGGAAATGCAAATCAAAACAACGCTGAGATTTCACCTTACACCAGTAAGAATGGCCAAGATCAATAAAACAAACAACAACAAATGCTGGCGAGGCTGCGGGGGAAAAGGGAACACTTTTACATTGCTGGTG
>VMDO01013040.1:0-59743 GCA_007922755.1 Pedetes capensis | reverse complement strand
CTCCCAAAATACAATCAGCCATTGAAAACTCTGTGAATAGCAGAGAAGCACTGACAATAGCGTTTCACCTGTTGTACACAGAGTCACTATGAGTCAGACACTGACTCAACAGCACCTAACAACATTAGCATATATGCTAAATGAATTGTACTTTTGTCTTTCTTTTCTTTTTTTATTAGAAATTTTTAATGTACATCATAATGTGATTCATTTTGACATGCTTTTCGTTGTGACAATTTTCATATATGCAATTTGATAAGCATTATTCATATCTCTATGTTATCTATCTATCTCTATCTATCTCTATGTTTTGACATGCTTTTCGTTGTGACAATTTTCATATATGCAATTTGATAAGCATTATTCATATAGGTTACCCCTTACCCTCCTCTATATTATCTTTTATGTGATGCCGCAGCTCCTCTGGCCTGCTATCATATGTGTCTAATGCATTAAACCTATTCTTGAGGTGGTCTCTGAACTCAGGTGGGATATACTCAAGGTCATACCTTGGCTCTCATACACTTGTTCTAATTTTCTTCAGCTTCAGTTTGAGCTTGGAAATGAGAAGTTGATGGTCGGATCCACAATCACTGCCTGCTCTTGTTTTGACATTTGATATAGAGCTTTTCCATCGTCTCTTTCTACATATGTAGTTAATTTGATTTCTGTATGTTCCTTCTTATGAAGTCCATGTGTATAGTTGCCATTTATGTTGTTGAAAAAATATATTTGCAATGAAAGGTCATTGGTCTGACAAAATTCTATCATGTGATCTCCAGCATCCTTTCTTTCACCAAGACCATATTTTCCAACTACTGAGCCTTCTTCTTTGTTTTCAACCTTTCATTCCAGTCACCAGTCTGTCAGTTTGCCACACTGTGGGGGCTGGTGTGTTGCAATGAGGCTGAAAGCCATGCCACCAGTATCTCAGATACCAGCAGGGTCACCCATGGTGGACAGATTTCCACTGAGCTTCCAGAGTAAGACAGACTAGGGAGTAGGAACGAGTGAATGACTCCCAAAACAACTAACCATTGAAAATCGTATGGATAGTAAAGAAACTCTCTCAAATATAGTGCCAGAAAATGAGCCTCCCAAATTGGAAGGCACACAAAAGTCTACTGGGAAAGAGTTGCCTCCTCAGAGTAGAGTCTACCTTGATGACAGAAATGGAGTAAAGCCCCAGGGACCTCCATCTGCTGATGTGGCATGAGTCAAAATAAGGAGAAACAACTGTAAACACCCATTAATAATTGGAACATGGAATGTATATAGTATGAATCTAGGAAAATTAGAAATCATTAAAAGAGAAATGGAGCACATAAACATTGACATTCTAGACATCCGTGAGCTAAAATGGACCAGCATGGCCATTTTGAGTCAGATAATTATATGGTCTACTATGCTGGGAATGATGAACTAGAGAGAAATGGAGTTCATTCATCATCAAAAAGACATCTCAAGATCTGTCCTGAAATACAATGTTGTCAGTTATAGAATACTATCCATACATCTATGAGGAAGGCCAGTTTATATGACTATTATTCAAATTCATTGACCCACCACTAAGGCCACAAATGAAGAAAGAGAAGATTTCTACCAACTTCTGCAATCTGAAATAGATCAAACATGCAATCAGGATGTACTGACAATTGCTAGAGACTGGGATGCAAAATGCTAGACTAGTCAAATCTAACCCCCCCACCCCCGTGTCATTGATTTGCTCTGGAGAGTATTCTAGATTTGTCTGTTTGCTTCTCTGTGCCATCTCTGGTTTACTCCTCTCGTATTTTCTGAAGGCGGAAGTCAGCCCCAGAATCTCGATTGAATGTCAGCTCTGCACCTTGGACATGGATACTTTGTGTGTTGCGTTTTTCATATTGCACCATCAGACACCACAATGTCAGATCGTTTCTCCTTATTTATGATCTCTGATTAATTGATTTGTATAGTAACTGTCTAATCCTTCCTTGGTCAAGAACTTCATCAACCTTTCACCTACTGTTTTCATCCATTAATGATCATTGCCTGAATTAATTATTGCATTCGGAGCTGCACAATAGTAACTTGCTAATTCTATCATGTCTTTCATATTCACCATTTCTAACTCTTCCATAGAGAATTTTCCTACACTTACTGGAACTGTTGTTTAGCTTAACACACTGACAAAGGAAAATTTCTTTCCATTTAATTACAAAACTTAAAAAGTCAATGGTGTCAGACACAGTGGCACAAACCTAAACTCTTATCAGCTTGGAAATCTGAGGTCGGAGGATGGCTTTAGCCTAGCACCGTGTGTGTGTGTGTGTGTGTGTGTGTGTGTGTGCGCGCGCACGTGCACATGTGTATGTTGTTGGTAGGTGCCGTGGAGTTGCTGTCTGACTCATAGAGATCCTATATGCAACAGATGAAACACTATCATTGTGCTTCTCTGCTATTCATAGGATTTTCAATGGCTGATTGTTTTTTGGAAGTGGGTTGCCAGGTCCTTCTCCTAAGCCCGCAGTACCTGGTACTAACTCAGTCCTACACTGCTTAGCTTCTGAGATCTGACAGGATCAGACCCCACAGTCGTACAGCTACAGGCATTCACTGCTTATGTAGAATAATTGTTGTTGTTGTTGTTGTTAGGTGCCGTTGAGTCGGTATCCAACTCATAGCTACCCTATATACAACAGTCGAAACACTATTGTCAGTGCTTCTCTGCTGTTCATAGGGTTTTCAATGGCAGATTGATTATTGGGAGCAGGTTGCCAGGTCCTTCTCCCAAGCCTGCAGTATCTGGTGTTCCCAGGCAGTCTCCCATCCAAGCACTAACCAGGCCCGACCCTGCTTAGCTTCTGAGATCTGACAGGATCGGATGCCACAGGGCTATGGCTGCAGGCGTAGAATAATTAGTCTGTCTAAATAACCTAGTCACTATATTTAGTACTGTATGGACTTCTATGAGTCATATAAATTCAGTGGTACTATTCTCTGAATATGTTCCTTAAAATCCATGTATTGGAACCATAACCCCAATGCAAAAATATTGAGAAATGAGCCTTTTAGAAGGTTTTTTATCCTCATGAATAGATTAATACCATTACAAAAGAACTTGATGGAGAGAGTTTGGTCCTTTTTGCGCCTTCTGCTTTGTGAGAACTCAGTGCTCCTCCCCTTTGGAGGATACAACTGCAATATGCTATCTCTGTAGCAGAAAGAGTGGGCCCTTAGCAGCCAAAATTTTGGTCTTGAACTTCCTAGCCCCCATGACTATGGGAGATTAATTTTTGTTGTTTAAAAATTATCTGGGAGTTGGGAATGTCGCTCAGTAGTAAAGCATGAGCTTAGTATGTGTGGGGCCCCAGATTCAATCTCTAACTGAAAAAAAAAAAAAAAAGCTAAAAATTATCCAGTCTGAGGCATTTTATGATAGCAACACAAACCAAAACAAAAGTTTCTGTTCTTTTGAAAACTAACTCCACCCATTGACAAAATGAGAAGCTTCCTGAATAGCCTATCCTATACAAAACTGGCCAGCAACTGTAGCACTGTGGCCTCCAATCCCATCAGATCTCAGAAACTAAGCAGAGTGGGACCTGGTTATTACTTGGATAGGAGACTGCCTGGGAACACCAGGTGCTGTAGGCTTGGGAAAAACACCCGGCAACCCACTCCCAAAAATCAATCTGTCATTGAAAACTCCACAAATAACAGAGAAGTACTGACAATAGTGTTTCACCTGCTGTATGTATGGTCACTATGAGTGGGACACTGACTTGATGGCATCTAACAACAACAACATATAACACTAACTATTCTAATCCAATTCTGACACCATCCTTTATAATTATGGCTGATTGACCATGTTAGTAGTGCTCCTTAGGGTGGAGGGAAAATCTATAAAGGGAGATGGACCTCAGTGGTAGAGCACTTGTCTCCCATGTGTAAGGCCCTGGGGTTTGAGCGCAAACACCTCAAAAAAATAATAATAATAGTCAAGGTTGTGAGATAACAGCTCTACCACTAAAATAATGGAAGCTATTAACTGTATATTTAGCTATTTCAATTTTAAATAAAATTATAAATTTTGTTTCTCAGTCAGGCCACCTGCATTTTAAACATTCAATAGCCACAAGTAGTTAACCCTAAACCCAACTCTCCATATCTGCATGATGCTGAGAAATCTAATCATCAATATCTTTAAAATTGTTACTTTGGTTCCTTGGTTGGTGGCACTATTTGTGGAGGACATGGAACTTTGGAAAGCGGGATTCTTGCTTTACAAAAGTGCCTCACTGGGTGCAGGCCTTTGGAGGTGTTTCATCTAGACCCTAGGCAATGGTCATCCTCTGTCTCCTGTCCCACCATGTCATGAGGTCATCAGCCATGGAGCCTGCCTCCTGCCACTGCCATACTTGTCCCACAACCATTATAGACTGATCCCCTAACTGTGAGTTTTTGATAAATATTTACCTCCATAAGTTTGTTTGTGTTGGTTTTTCTGCTACACTGATGACAAATGACTAATAGACATAACAATGAGTTAATTAATGAAATAATGTATTTATTTTCAGTTTTTGCCTAGAGTTCTGGTTTTATCTAGTTATTTCCTCACACAAAGAGCACAACTAGAGGGAATCACATAAACAAACAAAAACAAACAAAACAAGATATGCTTTGATGTGTCCACGCAAATACTTGTAAACATTATTAAGGTTCTCAAAATGGTCACTGTTAAGTGTGTCCTAGTATGGAAGACCGTGGGCTGCGGGGAAGTTGCCTGTGACCCAGGATGAGAAGGTCACAGGGTCTCAAGAACATCAGGGGAGTCTGGCAGCATCAAACACAAACTTGTCAGTTTTAGTAAGGATGCCCTGACCCTCCCACTTTAGTAAAATTTAGTATATCTCTGCTCCATTCAAACATCTTGCTAAGGTGAATTGGCGTGTTATGCTTTTCTTTTTTTCTTTTTTTTTTTAAATGGGGCTGAATCCATTACCCTCATCCCCAAAAGGGGGGAGATATTTCAGTCTAATGTATAGTCATTAACATTAATGTACAGTACAGTATGTAGCTGGCAGGGTGTATAGTTGAGTGTAGAGCACATGTTTAACATGTTCTAGGCCCTAGTCTCAAACCTCAGTTGCTTAAAATTCTTTTGGGTAAGGAAATATTGTATTTGCTCAGATACCATGGCGCATATCTGTCATCGTAGCAACTGAGGAGGCAAAGGCAAGAGGATTACAAGTTTGAGGCCAGTGACAGCCTGTGAAACTTCGGGAGACTCTGTGATAGAACCCTTGCCAAGTATGCTTGAGGCCCTGGGTTCAACCTCCAAGTACAAAAACAGAAAGAAAAAAGAAAAGTACTGTATTCTACTTATCAGTAGTAGCAAAAAGCTGTTTCAAAACACCTCTTTAAAGTATGGAAAAGTAAAGACATAACATTGAAGATGAAGGTGCCCCTCACTCATGCCATGGTATTTTCAGTCACATCATATGGTTGTGAAAGCTGAATGTAGAATAAGGAAGACAGGAAAAGAATTGGTATTTTTGAATTATGGTGCTGGAGATGAATATTGAATATACCATGAACTGCCAAAAGAACTAATAGATCTGTCCTAGAAGAAGTGCAACCAGAGTGCTCCTTGAAAGTTAGGATGGCTAGACTGCATCTTACATATTTTGAACATGTAGTCAGGAGGGACTAATCCCTGGTAAAGGACATCATGTTTGGGAGAGTGGCGGGTCAATGAAAAAAAGTAAAATTCTCAACTAGATTGATTAACACAGTGTCCACAACAATGTGCCTAAACATAAAAAAGATTGTATGCCTGTCACAGAATCAGGGAAAGTTTCGTTCTATTATACCTAGGGTCGCTATGAGTCGGACCCAACTAGACAGCACCAAACAACAGTAGTAGTAATCGTATTTTTTCCATACTGGGGGATTGAATCCAGGGAGTTCCACCACTGAGCTGTTACCTCCCACCTCATTTTTATTTTTTATTTTGAGACAGGGTCTCACTTAATTACACAGGCTGCCTCTGGCCTCGAGCTTGCAATCCTGTCTCAGTTTCCAGAGTTGCTGGGATTACGGATATGTATCACCATGTCTGGTTGAAGTACTCTATTTTTAAAAATATAATCTTTTGGTTGGGGATATAGTTCAGCAGTAGAGTGTGTGCTTTACAAGCATGGGGCCCTGGGTCTGACCCCCAATGTCTCAAGACAATAATAATAATAAATAATAATAATAATAATAATAATAATAATAATACAATCTTTTATCACAATAAATAGTGGCTAATTTTTTTAAATTTTTTCCCTAATTACAAAAACAATGCATGTGTTTGCAAGGATTTCAAATATTATGGAAATACCTGACATAGTGCTGGGGATACAGCTCAGTGGAAGAGTGCTTGTGTAGCATGTATGAAACCCTAGAATTTTTTCCCCAGCACTGTAAAACAGCAAGCAAAAAAAGAATGTGATATAAAATAATGGCACCCAAAACCCAGTAACATTTCCTTCCCCCATTCTCCATAGTATTAGTGTATAAAAATGATGTTGTATCATTGTAGCATACACATTGCTGGGAAATTGGCCTTTTAAAATAAAAATACACTTAACCTTTCCTTACTATGTGAAGAAATACTGTCCTACCTTGTTATTTTTAGTGGCTAGAAAGCTTCACATTGTATGAAGCTACCACAAATTTGCCTATCTGGTAAGATATTTTAAGTTTTTCATTATTATGAGTTGTTTTGGGGTGCCATCAAGTCAGATTTGACTCATAGCCATCCTACGTATAACAGAGCAAAATACTACTCAACAGTTTGCCATGTACACAAGCTTTTTATTGTTAAACTCAGCGTTGCAGCCACTAAGTTTCATTTCGAGTCATGCCACATCAGCAAATGGAGGCCCCAGGGGCTTTGCTCTATTCCTGTCATTAAGGTGGACTCTACCTTGATGAGGCAACTCTTTCCCAGTCGTTTCTTGAATGCCTTCCAGTCTGGAGGGCTCATTTTCTAGCACTATATTTGATAGTGTATCTCTGCTATTCATAGAGTCTTCAATGGTCAAATGTTTGGGGAAGGGGCTTCTGGGTCCTTCTCACCAATCTGTCTTAGTCTGGAAGATCAGCTTAAACTTGTCCATCATGAGTGACCCTGCTCGTATCTGAAATACCAGTAGCATAGCTTTTAGCATCATAGCAACATGCAAGCCCCCACAACACAATAAGCTGACAGACACATGGCACATTATTTAGAGAAGCAACCTTTATTTCATATTTTCTAAATAACTTTCATATTCTGGAACATTTTTATGTGTTGTCACTTATAATGCTCTGTTTCAATTTTTCAATTTATTATATTTTATGTCTTTGTGATATATAACATTAAAAATATACTAATTTTCATATGTACATTCTGTGTTAAGACTCTATTCCATTGGATGTTTCTCAGTGATTCTAAGTGAATGCATGTGAAGTATGAAGAACAGACATGAGAAGAAGATGGAAGGACAGTAGGCTGCCACTGGCTGGCTTTTTCTGTCACAGAATTCAGGCTTTAACTTTGGCTTACAAACTGGGAAATCTTTAAGGTTTTTGCCTCTGTATGACCAATTCTTTCTAAGCAAAGTTACATAAAACTGAAGCATAAGCCAGAATGATACTGATTTAGAAGGAAATTGACACTCAAGAGCACCAGGTAGCAATTTGGGAGCGGTCATTCTCTCTTTCCAGCCATGTGTCCATAGGCATCCCACTTATAATTGGAATGTGATAACTTAGTGAATAACAAAGCAAAGCCTGAAGAGATAGTTGGATGTACTACTCTAAGGGCCTTGTCATCAGGTCCTAACATGTGACTGTGCCTATCTTTCACTGGCTACACAGATTGTGTTGGACAGTTGAACAGCAGAGAGCAAGGTAGGCTGGGGATGCAGCTTAGTGGTAGTGCACTTATCTAATATGTGTAAGACCTTCAGTTCACTCTCCAGCACATTAAAAATAAATACATTAATTTTTTTAAAAAGCTAGACCTGTAATCCCAGCATTTGGGAGGCTGAGGCAGGAGAATGGTGAATTCAAGGCCAATCTGGGCTACATATTGAAACAATTAAAAAATAAAAACCTGAGGAATAAGGAAATTGCACAGTTGTAATATTCAACAGTGGCTTTCTTCTACATATATATGCATATGTAGCCCATGCTGGCCTCAAATTCATGATCCACCTGCCTTAGCCTCCTTAGTACTGGGATTATAGGTATATGCCACCACACACAGCTACTGGTGATTTTAAATGATCATATAAAGACTGGGGACTACAGAATTGCTCTATTGTGCATGGCTTCTACTGTAATTGTTTTTTGTTTTTGTTTTGTTTTGTTGGGTTTGCTTTTGTAGTGCTAGGGCCCTGTTCATGCTAAGCAAGCGCTCTACCTCAGAGCTACACCCCAGCCCCTCTACTGTAATTTTCTTTTTGTGAGACAATGTTTTTCTATGTAGCCCAGGGTGGCCTCAACCTTGTGATTTTCCTGTCACAGCCTCTTCAGTGCTGGGATTAAGGCCTATGCCACATGCCTGGCTTCTACTGTGCTTTTCATTGTTCATTATAAGAAGCTAAACAATACAGGAATATGTGTAAGTGAGGAATAGACTCCTTTGTCCCTATTCCTCTTTTTCCTGTGGGTACATCTCTGTTCTTTGTTCTATATGTGTTTGCATTTGTCCCTGAATTTTTCACTTTGTGCTACTTTTCCTATTTATGTTTGTATTTCTTTTTCTCACCTCTTCTTCTCTTTCCCTTCCCATTCCCTCCCTTTGACTGGTCACAATATACTATTGAAGTATATTTCATAATAATGATCATATTTGAGAATCTTCAGAGATTGAAAGAAAGCAAATACTTCCATTTGGGGGGACTTTATTTATATTAAAAAATTAAGAAACGGGGCTGGAGATGTAGGGGCTAGGCAAGTGCTCTACCATTTGTGAAGCCCTGGGTCCCCAACCCCAAAAAAACAAAAGGAAGAAAGAGGAAGAGGAAGAGGAGGAGAGACAACATAAATTTATAGAACGTTTTGTATAATTTTAGAAAAATCTTTACTTTTAACAACTCAAACTGCACAATTAACACCGTCCTCTTTTCCTCTCCCTCTCTCCCTCCCACTCCCAGCTCTAGGGATCAAACCAAGGGCTTCATAAATGCTAAACAAGCACTTTACCACTGTAATATACCCCCAACATACTTCTCTTTTTATCTTGATAGTGTATCTAGGGAAATAAGTGTAGAGAGAAATGTTGGAGATCATTTTTTTTTTCTTTTAGTGGTATGGGGATCAAATCCAGGGTCTTGCAAATGCTAGGCAAGCACTCTGTCACTTAACTGCATCCCCAGCCTTTATATGATCATTTCAAACCACCAGTAGCTGGGTATAGAGGACAATGATAATTCCAGCACTCATGAGGCTGAGGCAGGAGGATCATGAGTTTGAGGCCAACATGAGCTATACACCTAGATCTAGGCCAGCCTGAGCTATATAGTAAGACCCAGTCCAAAAAAAATAAGTCTGGAGGATAGAACTCAGCGGTAGAATGGCAAGTATTTACAAGACCACGGGTTTGGTACTCAACATTGCAAAAGAAAAGCAAGAAAAGCAAGAAAAAGAATAAAAGAGAGAGAGAGAGAGAGAGAGAGAGACAGAGAGACAGAGAGACAGAGAGACAGAGAGAGAGACAGAGAAAGCAAGTCAAAAATATAAGGTCACAACCTCCCAAGAGGAGATATGAAAAGAGGGCCAGTATCAGTGTGTCTTTAGAGATTTCTTGACTTGCCATCTGTGCAGAACAATCATGGTATTGTAATTCAGAGTGCTAGTGGAAATAATTCCCACTTATGCCACTGAGCACATTCTGTAAATCCTATGCTTAGGTAGAGCGAACAGGCCAGTTTTGTGACTCATTTCCGGAGTGTTTCTTTGCATTATGATTTAAGAGATTCTGGGAATGCAGAGAATGTTCTATGTCCATTTTTATCTCGGTATGCTTCCACCAAACCTTAGAACAGCTGAAAAAGGTGTCCTTCCATCCCTTATCATTATGTTTCCTCCAATGATAGTAAATGTTTCAAAATCACAAAAGCAGGTGGTCTATCAATGCCTTTGCAACCTGTGGTTGATGTTAGAGAGCTAGGAAATAAGAGAGAAAAAGACTATGTTCAAAATCAATACACATTGAATTCTAGAGATGCTTTAACTCAATATCATATTTGAGAGGGAAAATACTCAGGAATAAGGAAATTGCATAGTTGTAATTTTCAACCATAACACAACATCAGCTATATTTTGCTTTCTTTTGAGAGACTCAGATGAAAGGCAAGCTCGTGTGAATGCAAAGTGTTATTACCTATCTTCTCTTTGAAGCTGCAGTTATTTAGTAATCATTCTCATTTAAGTTTGTCTCACTGTTCTATGCATGATTATGCTTCTAGCTCAGGAGGAAAGCAATTCTGATCATAAAAGCCACCTTATTTCAGATCCGGGTAAAATTGAAAGCCAGAAGAAAGTGAATTATTTAACAAGAGTTAAGGATTTTGAGCAAAAATGCAAACATACTGCAGAATTAAATTAGCAGGCTTTTTATAAACTCTAACTCTCAAATTCCTTGGGATGATTATCTATGCAAAAGGACCTTATGTAATCGTTTTCTATTCTGAGTCATTGGGATGCTACAGCTAAAAGGGCTCTAGGAGGCGCCACTCACAGCAGAGATGTGTCCCACGGAAACAGAGCACTCACTTCATGTAACAGGCCTCATATAGAGGGTTACTGGGAAAGGGCCACACGGGATGATGAGTCCAGCATAGTGGCGCATGCCTGTAATCTCAGCACTAAGGAGGCTGAAGCAGGAGGTTAAGTTCGAGGCCATCCTGGTCTACAAAGGGAGTTCTAAGACAGCCTGGGCTCCATTGCAAAACCCTGTCTCAATGTCTCAAAAAGCAAAAAATATCAATTAAAAAAAAATTCTAATCCATCCTAAATAACACGTTTTCATGTTTGAAATAAACTAGGAATCCAGGACTGCAACGGAGGTTCTATAGGCTGCTGTCTCCTTGGAGGTGATTCAGAGAAAGGAAAAGAGTTGAGGCAGAAATAAATCTCAGTAATCATTTGTCAAGCCCCCATTTGTCAAGCCTCATTCAGCACTGTACTACCCTGAGAAGTGACGATATTTTTCTGTTTGGTCCGCTCAAGCCTTTTTTGTCAAACTTGTCAGCCCTACAGTGGAAACTTTTAGAATGTACACAAGATTTTACATATGCTAATGATGGTAGCTATAGAGCACAGGTTTACTCTGATACCTAGCACATGCAGAGGATCAGGAAGTGAAAACCTAATCAGAAAGGAATAATTTCCCCAGAGCACAATGAATTGGAAGGTCGGGGATTGCAATGGGAGGAGCAAAAAGGAGAGCATAGCTAGGGGCAGAGCACTTGATCCACCATGCTCCAGGCCCAGAGCTTGATCTCCAGCATCACAAAAAATCAGGAGAACCTTGAATTTCCAAGTCATACAAACATCTCAGTATGCATGCACTATCACTGAAGCAGATTTATTGGGCATGAAGCTTGCATACTTTTTCTTATGCATCTCTCTTTAAGAAAAATATCAAGTTCTGAATGCAAAATGATCAGAGCTCTGAAGGAACTTGAGTTGATTAATATAAGTCAAAGACCTGAAACTTCATTAACCTGATGATAAATCTGCCTCTGGTTAGTACATATGTCTTATTCTTTAAAGCAGATGCCTAAGGAAACTGAATATTAAATACAATGACATTGCTGCGTGTGGTGGCGTATGCTTGTAATCCCAGCACTCCAGAGGCTGAGGCAGGAGGATCACTGTGAGTTCAAAGCCACCCCAGGCTACATAGCAAGTCCCTGGCCAGCCTCAGCTACAGAGTGAGACCCTGTCTCAAAAAACTTTAATTAATTAACTAATTAATTCAATGACATTATGTTTCCTCACAGATTTGGTCCTACTGTGAACTAATTAAGGACCAGAACACTTCTTATCATGAGTGTTTAAGATTTGAGGGAGGGAGATGGGAGGGAGGGAGAAAGGAAAAAGAAGGAAGGAAGGAAGGAAGGAAGGAAGGAAGGAAGGAAGGAAATGAGTTTATAAACAAAAGATTTCAGGGAAGGGGGTGTCTGTGACGACAGAGGAGAAAGAGAGAAAGAGAGACACCTCTTTTCCCTTTTAAAACCATTTATTAACTAGCTTAATGGCCTACTCTATGCTCTAAGCTTAATTCTAAATGATTCCTGGGTTTCCTAAAGTAAGATAATTCCAAATGAACCATGATGACCAGGCACGGTGGCACACACCTGTAATCCCAGTGGCACACACCTATAATTCCAGGAGATGGAGGCAGAAGGATCACAGGGTTCAAGGCCATAGGCACCCTGCATAATTTAGCAAGACCCTGTCTCAAGATAAGACATTAAAAAGGAGCTGGAGGTGCAGCTTAGTGGCAGAGCACTTGTAAAGTATGCAAAAGGCCCTGGGTCAGCCCCTAGCTCAGCAAAAAAACAACTAAAATGTCCTTGTGCTTTTTTCACTTCTTCCCCCATTTTCACACTTTCCATCCATCCCTTTGATTCCTTTCCTCTCCCTCACTTTCCCCCTCACTTTTCCCCTCAAAAAATATTTTAAAGTTAAAAACTAGCAAAAGTGCAATGATTTCCTCTACAGGAAATGCTAAATGGTAGACTTTATAGGTGTGTCAAGTTCCAGTGTACTTGCTAAAACATCAGCCTCTTGGATATGGAGAAAGAAATGTTCTGCACTTTTGTAAACTGATAAAATCATTCTGCACTTCAACTGAAATCAGTTGAAATATTACATAAATCCAGATTTTGGTCTGAAGCTGGTAGAAATACCCAGCACAGAGATTCAGATAAGTGCCCCCATCCTGCCTCAACAGCTGTACCTCCTACCAAGTCTCTCTATTCCATCAAATAGTGGTGATGGCTTCATAAGATACAATCCTGTAAGTGTAGGCTAATGAAATTGGGAGGTTCCTTACTTCTAGGTAAACTGAAGTTCTCATTAATTCATTTTATTTAGTTAAAACTCTTTTCAGGGCCTGTAATCCCAGTGACTCAAGAGGCTGAGGCAGGAGGATTGCTGAGTTTGAGGCCAGAGGCAGCCTGCATAACTTAGCAAGATCCAATATAAGAATAAAAAATAAAATGGGGCAGGGATACAATACAGTATCAGAGCACTTGCAAAAAGTATGTGAGGGGCACTGGGTTCACCCCACCAGTACACAAAAAAAAAAAAAAAGAAAGAAAGAAAGAAAGAAAAGGAAGAAAGAAAGAAAGAAAGAAAGAGCAAAGAACAAAAGAAAATCCCCAGCAGGAGTTCTCCACATCTCTCAGATGTGTATTCCCCCATAACTCTGTAAGAAAACCATTTAACATTGATCTAACATAAACTGCTGTGCCAGACACTGGTGTTGTTTTGGTTTTTTGGTTTTGGAATTATTTTGAGATGAGGTTTCCCTTATGTATTCCAGGCTGGCCTCAAACTCATGATCCTCCTGCGTCAGCCCTCTGAGTACTGGGCTTACAGGCGTGTGCCAAGACAATTTTGGCTTGGGATATGCCCAAACCCTCTGAGTAATGGTCTTCATCACTCCCATTTTGCAGATGAGGAAAGCAGAGGCCTAAAGGTGTTAGATAACTTCCATAGGTCATAAGGCAAGTAAAGGAGGTAGGGCTTTGGCATCTGTCCTCCAACCTACCACCTCTCCTCTCTACTACTTCTCCAGTTGCCAGCATCTCCCACCTACAACTGCCTCAGTTGCCTGCCTCACCTTGCTGGCGACTCTGATCCATCTCAACCTCTTTCCCCTCGTTGCAGTTGAGATCTTTACAAGATGCTTATGAATGACCTCAAGATTATGCCTACCTTGGTGTTTCTTGTAGTGTTTTGTTTTGTTTGCTTTTGAGTCAAGGTCTTGTTTTGTGGCCCAGGCTGACCTGAAACTATGTAGACAAGGTTGGCCTCGAATTCATGTTGCTCCTCCTGACTCAGTCTCCCAAGTGCTAGGATTACAGGCGTGCACCCTAGGTTTTCAATAGTTCCCCATTGTTTTTGTTTGTTTGTTTGTGTTTTGCAGGGGAGAGTGCTAGGGATAGAACCTGTGGCCTTGTGAAAGCATGTTAGACAAGGGCTCTACCTGAGTTTTACCTCCAACCCATTTTTTTACTTTTTACTTTGAGACAGGGTCTTACTAAGTTACACAGGCTGCCTCTAGCCTCAAACTTGCAATCCTCCTGCCCCTGCTTCCCAAGTTGCTGGGTTACAGACGTGCACCACTGGCCTCCCATTGCTCTTAACACAAAGATTCAAAGGACTCCCTATCCAAACCCAGCTCACACTTTCTTTTCCTCTTTTCTCTGAACTCCAGATACCTGGCTCTTCTTTCAGCCCTTGCAATTGGCTGGGCTGACTCAGGAGGGCGTACTTTGTCCCTCTAGAGGACCCTTCCTCTTCCCCTATTCAGTTGGTTCAGTTCACCTCTTCCTTCAGATCTGCTAATTTTCAGACTTCAAAACCCTATTACACTGAAGGCTCAGACAGAAGGATTGATTGGAGTTCAAGGCCAGTCTGGGCTACTTAGAGAGACCTTGTCTCAAAACAAAAATAAAACAAAAGGCCCTTTTGGAAGTCCTAGCACTCAGGAGGCAAAGGCAGGAGGACCAATTGTCTGAGGCCATTCTGAGCTACACAAAAAGAGGTCATCACCAAAAAATCAAAAGCTAAGGATGTAAATCAGTGGTAGAGCACTTGCCTAGTATGTGCAAGGCCTTGAATTTGATCCCCAGCACCACCTGAAAAAAAAGAAGGGGGAAAAAAGGGAAAAACTATTGTAGAGTATCACATATAGGGAGATCTCTTGCTTTTCAAGTGTCATAATAAACTAGCTTCCATTTGTTTTAATTACATCCATGGAAATATTTTGTTTTTGAAATTAGTTTTTATTAGCATATCATACAAAATAATGGGCTTCATTATTCATACATGCATAAAATGTACTTTGATCATATTTACCCTACATTACCCTCCCATACTCCATTTCAGCTCACCCTTAACAAATATATTTTAAAAGCACACAAAAGACCATTTGCTTATACTACTAGTTATTGATATTATTTACTTTTCCTCCCCACCAGAATATAAACTCATCAAAGTAATGTTCTTGTGGGCTTTTGTCCTGCCGTGTGTCCAATGCTGAGTACAAAATGGCGCTCAGTACATTTTTATTCAGTAAATGAATGAGAGATTCAATTATGAAAAATTTTCAAACATAGTGTAGATAGAATGTTAGGCATTAGAATGATGCCATCACAAAAGCAGTAAACATTTTTTCTTTTCACTACTAAATACTTGTGACAAATTTCACACACAAAAAACTGTTGTTTCTCCTCAACAAACAAACATTGTTGTTGTTAGGTGCCCTCGAGTTGGTGTCCGACTCGTACAGACCCTAAACAGGCTGGATACTGTTGTCAGTGCTTCTCTGTAATTCATAGGGTTTTCCATGGCAAACAGATTTAGGTATTCCCATTTACATTTGAGAATCAAAGAACAAATCCATTGTATTCTTACTAAGATTGCTTGCAAATTACAACTGAAGCAAGCCTGATGAAATATTTCTTTTTTAGTAATATCATTTCTAATTGTGCTGAAGTATTTATTTGCTTATTTATTTATTGAGATATTTCAGGGTTGAACCCAGGGCCTCCTACATACTTTGCAAGTGCTCTACCATTCGGCTGCACTCCTAGCCCACTTTTTATTTTTTATTTTGAGAGCAGCAGGCTGCCTGTGGCCTCAACCTTGAGATTCTCCACCCTCTACCTCTGGAGTTGCTAGGATTACAGGCATGCGCCCATCCCACCCAGCCAGTACTTAAGCATTTTAAATTAAATTGCATTAATCCTGCCGGGCGGGATGGAGCACGCCCGAATCCCCGCAACTCAAGAGGCGAAGACAGGAGGATGGCGAATTTGGGGCCAGAGGCAGCCTGTAGTAAATTAGTGAGGCCCTGACTCAAAATGTAAAGTAAGTAGGCAGGGGATGCAGCCCAGTGGTAGAGCACTTCCAAGCTAGTGGCCTGGGTTCAACCAAAAACAAACAAACAAAAAAAAACAAACAAAAAACGAACACAAAAACCCGGAGTTTGCAGAGTGCATAAGGCACACGAGAAGGATTTATATTTCCTCAAGTCTTGGTCTCTTCCCCAAGATCCACCATTAAATCCACCCACATACCCTGTTTAGAAGCCTCTAGAAACTTTCGCTTTTCCCTTAGAAATACTCTGGGAGGGTTTTCGATTTCCCAGTGTCTCCCCAACCACACCATAGATACAAGTTCACAGAAAAGGGGGAGGAATAATACTAATTCAGCCCCACACCAGCCCTAGTCTTAAGCAAGGACACGACTTTAACATTCACAAATTGTGGGGGAGGGCCTAGACAGGGAGGGAAAGGAAGAGGGCCTCTGGGCGACAGGAAGTAGGAGGAGATTTCAGAAAGGGCGCCCTTGGGCCGGGGGCTTTTGGAGGTACGAAGAATTGTCTTTGTAAGAGTTCCACGGTGTTTGCTGAGTATGGAGAATGCAACAGGCAAGGAGGTAAGTGGAGTTCGACTGCGTTTGTGTTCTGCCTTTGCGGGTCTGGTGTTCCCCTGTCCTGCGCACACCTGATCTTTGGGGAGGAGGGGCTGGGCTTCAGAATTCCATCCTCTTGCGTAAAGAGACAAAGGGTGGGGGATGCCATACAGCACTGCCGCGCGCGCCTGACACGCTGAAGGGCCTGGGTTCAAGCTCAAGGACTGCCAAAAACCAAGCAATCAAAAACAGACCTGGTTGCAGGATCTTTTAGAGGGTAAAGAAAACCAGTGAGGCTCCCTGTTGTGATTTTTTTAAAGGAGTATTTTGTCTTAGAAATCTCGAGCGTCGGGGCTGGAGGGAAATGGTCACAGGAGAGAGAAGGGAAGGCGAGGGAAGGACTTTAGGAGGAAGGTGGCGGAGGGAGGCTCGGAAAGAACGAAACTCCTTAATTTCTTTGGGGTGGACACAGGTCTGAAACCAAAGGTGCTGGCCGGTCTGTTCTTAACTCCTTAATCCCGGGGTCCAGAGACCTGCGGGATGACGGGCAGCAGATCTAGTGACAGGCAACGCAGTCTGCCACCGACTGAAGCGGGGAACCTGCGCTCCCCTTGCCTCTTTCCTAGAACCAGCCATCTTTAACTTTCGCGATTTTAAGACTTTTGTGAGGCCTGAATGTGAATAGTTTGGGAAAGGGTTATGCAAATATAAAATTTGAATGTAAACGTGAAACTGGGACAGACAAGTCGAAGTGCCATACAAATGTTAATTTGTCCCCTACCCCCGCCCTGGGGGTGATTGGAAAGGACTTGAATTTGGGAGCAAACTGCCCTAGGATTTTTCTCTCATGTGCCCTTAACCTGTGTGACTTCGGCCAGGTAACCTCTGAGCCTCACATTCTGCGTTTTAAAAATTAACTGTTCTGAGGCTGCTATGAAGATTAAATGAATTAAAAGAAGGAGGAATCAAACTCAGTACTAGGTAGAAGATGGAGGCCCGATGCAAGTTAGTTTCCCTGTAGTAAACGGACATATTCCCACTGTTCTTGGGTTCCTTTTAATTCAGCTAACCAATATTTTTTGAGTGCTTTACAATAAAAGGAAAAGAAATCCTGCCCTTGTGGACTTTACCATCTCACGGAGTTACAAGCACTGTTGAGTCTCAAGAGCACGCATAAAATTGATTGACAAGTGGCAGTGAGGCAGTATGTGGTGGGTTGGGCTGTGTCGGAAAGGATTCCCAGTGAGACATGTGAAGTGAGAATCTGGAAGAGAAGTGAGATTTAAGACTTTAAGTAGAAGTGAGCTTTGGTCAGGGGGAGGAAGGTCACTGCTGGCCACAGTGGTAATTTTGTAAGGGAAGGGAATTATGTGCCTGGAGCTTGATGATGGAAAACAACAGGAGAGGAGGCTGAGATGGGGAATAAGAGGCTGGGAGGTCTCTGAAGGAATGTAACGGTTTTTTTGCCTGCATTGCTCTAGGTACAAATAATTTCTTTCTTTCAAAGAGGTCAAGAAAGAAGGGATGAGGGAAAAAATTATTCCAGGTGAGAAGTGATGGCTAGAGTAGGTGAAATAGGACTCCTTCTCCCAAGATAGACTATTTTCTTCTTTTATTTGTATCTGTACTGTACTTGAGAAAGGGTGTTACTAGGTAGCCCAGGCTGTCCTTAAACTCCAGTCCTCCTGTCTCATCCTCCTAAGTTCTGGGATGGTTGGTATGGCTGGCTTTTCTATACTTTCAAATTGGCGTCCACCCATTTCCCTGTCCTATAAATGGAACCAGCTATTAAGATGATACCTAGAGGAAAACTCAGCCAGCTAGCTAAGTGCAGTGACTGCTTGAGGGTATTAGTGTGAGTTACCTTAAAGCAAGTGGGGTGTGTGCTGATTTAGACACTGGAGGAATCACTGACCAGCTCCTCTATCCACAGTGGAACTGCACAGAGAAGTCAAAGGAAGAGGAACAAGGAATGAGTAGTCAACCAAGCACATCTTTTGCAAAAACCTCAGCAAAGGGGACAAAA
The DNA here is from genome assembly GCA_007922755.1 of Pedetes capensis. Taxonomy (NCBI): domain Eukaryota; kingdom Metazoa; phylum Chordata; class Mammalia; order Rodentia; family Pedetidae; genus Pedetes; species Pedetes capensis. The sequence goes on along the minus strand of VMDO01013040.1, from coordinate 41,037 downwards.
CGAAAAAAGTCAGTGGAAGGTGATAAAGGTAAGAGGTCCATAACTCCTCAAATCCCACTTCTTGAGATCTGAGAAACCGGAGGAGTTTTCCCAAAGGTATAGAAAAATGGAAGAAATTTCCATCCTTTATTCTATGGATTTCTATCCTTCCTTTGAAACCTATCTTATTTTTCACCTCCGTAAAGCTTTTTGTTTTTGGTCACCTCTGCAAAAAATGATCCCTTCCTATCACCAAATTCCCACAACATACTTGGTTCTGATAGTCATTTTGCCATCATTTGCTGCTTGGGATTAAGGAACTTAATCTGCAATGATTTGGAGACTAATAGCTCTAATTTTAAAATCCCATCCTTAAAACTCCACTGAAGTGAGAACAATGACCAACTTTGACAAGTGGTGGGGGTAGGGGGTGGCACAGAGGGTCTGCGGTAATTTTCCTATCTTCTGTAAACCCTAGTGATGGTTAGCGTCATTAATGTCTATCGGTCCTGGAGATGTGTTTGGGAATTCAGAATCGTTCCTGTATATGAGGCCCAATGGCAGCAGGATGAACAGATGAGGAGACAGTGTGTGCAGTGAGACTGGAATGCTTCCCTGGCTGAGTGGGCCCATACACCTACTGGAGTTAGTGGTTGTATGTACAGCATTGTGAAGAGGAAGTTTTGTTCTGTGGTGAGAGGGCAAGACCACTGAGCACATAGGATCTCAAGTCTAAGACTTCACTTATTCCCCTGACATGTAAATGCAACACACCTCTTTCTGTGACTTGAAAGGCCACAAAGGAATAGGCATATGTGAAAAATGGAGAGTTTTAGGAAGTGAAACTGTGGGATTTAAACCAGGTGAGATGGTGCACACCTGTAATCTCAGCACTTGGGAGGCTGAGGCAGGAGGATTTACATGAATTCAAGGCCAAGCTGGGCTACGCAGTGAGATCCTGTCTAAAAAAACAAACAAAAACTATGTTTGAGGTTCTATCCCTTAAAGTCTGTGTGGTCATTTAACTATAAAACTGTATCATGGAGAATTGGACTATGAGACCTAAACGTGATTGTCCTTTTGAAACTTTTTAAAGCCACACAAAAGTTAATTATTAATTTTATCCCATTCTTCCCCAGATTCCCATCCAAAGGAGAAAGCACGAGACACTGAGAGTACAAAACCTCGTGAAAAGATAACAATTCCGCCTCTGCCTGACCAGCTGCCCCCGGTCACGCTGATTCACCGAGACATTTTGCGGGCCTGGTGTCAGAAGTTAAAGCTGAGCACCAAAGGCCAGGTGAGAGCCCAGGGGGGCAGGCATGCTGCTAGCAGGAAGAGCAAGGACCTTGCTTTCATTAATGGCTGTTTTTCTTTTTCATTCTTTCTTAGAAATTAGATGCATATAAGCGGCTTTGGGAGCATGTTTACCCAGGCCAAACGGTGAGTAACTGGTGGTGCATCCCTATAATCCCAGCACTAGTGCACTTAAGGTGACTTTGAGGATAGCCTGGGCCTGAAAAACAGAAGAAAAAAAACGGGGGCTGGTGAATAAGTAACTTTATTTTAAGGAAAAGTAACAGCCTGGAGAGTTTGGCTCTTACCCTAATTACCTATTTTAATGTTACTAATGAATAGAGAAATTGTCTTAACCTCTGGTTCTTAGATCAATATTCTCCTGTCTCCACTTTTACTCGATTGCAGAAAGTGTAATAAAAAACAGATCTTTTGTGTGTGTGCTGGGAGATGAACCTAGAGCTGTATACATACTGAGCATGAGCTCTGTCAATGAGCAGCAACTCTGGCCTCCTTTTTACTTCAGTTGTAGTAATAGTGCATATTTATCCAGGCATGGCAGCACATGCCTGCAATCCCTTGAGAGGCAGAGGCAGGAAGATCTCAAATTTAATGCCAGAGGCAGCCTGTGTAACTTAGCAAGACCCTGTCTCAAGATGTAAAAATAAAAAACGGGAAGAGAATGCAGCCCAATCATAGAACACTTGCAAAGTATGTGCAAGGCTCTGGGTTCAACTCCCAAGTACCACAAAAATTAAAAATCTATTAGCAATTTTATAGAATACAATATATTTTTATTAACTATAGTCACCAAACACCTGCAGTGGTACCACTGTGGCATCTGATCCCATCACATCTCGGAAAGCTAAGCAGGGTAATGTGTGGTTAGTACTTGGATGAGAGACTGCCTAGGAACACCAGGTGCTATAGGCTTGGGAGAAGGACCTGGCAACTCACTCCCAAAAAACAATCGGCCATTGAAAACTCTATGAATAGCAGAAAAGCACTGACAATAGTGTTTCGCCTGTTGTACATAGGGTCGCTGTTGTTGTTGTTGTTGTTGTTAGGTGCCATCGAGTCGGTATCCGACTCATAGCAACCCTCCGTACAATGCCTCCGGTTTTCAATGGCAGATTGATTTTTTGGGAGGGGGTTGCCAGGTCCTTCTCCCAAGCCTACAGCTTCTGGTGTTCCCAGGCAGTCTCCCATCCAGGTACTAACCAGGCCTGACCCTGCTTAGCTTCCGAGATCTGACGGGATCGTATGCCACAGGGCTACCGCTGCAGGTACATAGGGTCGCTAGGAGTCAGATACTGACTCGATGGCACCTAATAACAATAATAGTCAGCACATTGTTCTAGACTTCCTGAACTTCCTCCTCTTGTCGGAAACTTTGTGCCCTGTCACCAACACCTCCCCAACTCCTGAGGCTGCACATCTTAATCTTTCTCATTATTCTCTATAATATTTTAGCCCTGCTTGCAGGATATTCCTAATACTGCAAAAGAGGCCAGGATTAAGAAACCATCTCAAAGAAAACCAAAAGCAGGCAAGCGGGGCATGTCCCTGAAAAGTTCCATGGAAAGGGTGTGTTCGGAGGGGCTGAATGCCCCCGAATTGGCCTCAATACCCCAGGAGCATTTGCAGGCAGCTTTTGACGAACCACCTGCTCTCTATGAAGAAGTCAGTACCACTGTGGTGACCACATCTGCCCCAGAGGCAATGCTGGCCTCCTGGGCCAGAATCGCAGCCAGTGCTGGGAGGATAGAGGGAGAGGAGTCCGAGTCGCCACCAGAGGCCTACGGTAAGCCCCATGTGGAGAGCTTGTTTCTCGTTTCAATGACAAGATAATATTGACCTCCAGCAAATTTCAGAGTACATCAAAATCACCTCAAGGTAGTGATTCCTAGCCCCCACCTATAGTGTCCTGACTCCTACTGAGCTAGGACCTGAATTTGCATTTCTAACAATTTTTCAGCCGGTACTGAGGATGTTTGTCCACAGACCACACTTCGATAACCACTGTTCTAAATTACTGATGGCATTAGAAGGGGATAGCACTGTGTTTGGCTTCATTTCCTCTCCCTTCCTTAAGGAATTTAAAGTGAAAGCAAGGGCTAAAATCAACTACCTACATCTGAGCCCTGGATTTCCTGGTGTCTGCTAAGTGAGTGACATGAATTAAGTTCTTTAAAACTCTTCAGTTTCCTCTTCATAAAATGGATACAAAACTCATGTGTTGTAAGAATTACGTGAAGTGCAATGAAAGACCGTGAACTTCTTAGCATGGTACAATAGCTGGTAAAGGGTGGAAATCTCCAAGCCGAGTTTACTTTATTTATTGTGAGCAATGCTGGTGCTCAAACCCAGGGCCCCATTCAGGACAAGCAAGCACTCCACCACTGAGCAACGTCCACCACAATAAGGCCTTTTAAGTTTTAACTGGAACTCTTTCGCATACTTTCCTAGAAGGGAACAGTATTTTGCAGAGATGAAGGTAGGATTCCAGGGCCTTATCTTGGGGCTGGTATTTGAGAAAGGTAGTAGAATGAAGGCCATGATCCATCTTGAACCTGAGCATATGGTCCTGTGGTCTTCATACTAAATCTCCTTCATTTCACAGGTGACAGGTGGTGTGTGGTCCATGGGAGAAGTCTCCCTGCAGACACGGATGGTTGGGTTCAGCTGCAGTTTCATGCTGGGCAAGCCTGGGTACCTGAAAAGAAAGGGAGAGTTAGTGCACTGTTTTTACTTCCGGCGTGTACTTTTCCACCCCCGCACCTAGAAGATAACATGCTGTGTCCCAAATGTGTTCACAGGTAATTACCTGGGCCTTTTCTACAAATGAAAAGTGGTTACCTGATTTTGAGTTTGGGGAAGGGAACAACATACATTGATCTTAATTACCCATTTTTTGTTTGTTTGTTTTGGGTTTGATTTTTGTTGCTGTTTTGTTTTTGCTTTTTTTTTTTTCCTTGTTCTGAGACAGGTTCTCATTGAATTGCCCAGGCTACCCTTGAACTCACAATCCTTCGCCTCCCAAGTGCCACCATATCCCACTAGCCATGTATTTCAAACACAAATTAACAACAAAGTTTTAAGATAATTAATACTCAGGTATCTTTATCTCCAGGAAAAAAAGCATTTATATGTCAGTGCTTCTACTTGGAAGCAGAATTCTATAACATCAATATTACACAATTACTGAATTCAAGGTACATGTACTGCACAGAAATAATGACTAGCCAGAAAACGCTTCCCTTTAAGTAGCGTAGTCTAATGGCAGCTGGAGTACCATATGATGGCTGTGTCAAAGAGATTTCTTTCCGTCTCATAGTGAAGCACACCTATGGCTACTCAGAGTCTGCCCCCTGAATACCATTAATTCAAAGCCAAGGTGGGCTACATAGCAAGAGATTTCTCTTACTTTTATTTTCTTTTGTGTTTTTTTGCAGTAGTGGGGGATTGAATCGAGGGCTTTGCACATGCTAAGGCAAACACTCTACCATTGAGCCATACCTCCAGTCCCCAAAAAGGAGATTTCTTTATATTTTATTTATTTATTTATTTATTTATTTATGGCACTGGAGGACTGAACCCAGGGCCTTTTGCTTGCTTTGCAGGCACTCAACCACTGGGCTGCACCCCCAGACCTTTTTATTTTATTTATTTATTTATTTATTTATTTATTTTGCAGTGCTGGTGGTTGAACCCAGGGCCTCACCCTTGCATGCTTGGCAAGTGCTGTACCACTAAGCTTTGCCCCCAACCCGTTTTTTTGAGACAGGGTCTCACTAAATTACACAGACTTCATTTGGTCTCAAACTTGTAATCCTCCTGCCTCTTCCTCCCAAATCTCTGGGATTATAGGAGTGCACCACCGCGCCCAGCTCAAACCTTTTTTTTTTCTTTTTTTTTTTTCTTGAGATGAGGCAGGGTCTCACTAACTTACACAGGCTGCCCTGAACCTGTGATCCTCCTACCTTGGCCTCCCAAATCACTGGGATAACAGGCATGTGCTACCACGCCTGGTAAGAAGAGATTGCTTAAGGCAAGAACTGATGAAATGGAAAGGAAGAGTTAAATCTCTTAATATGGGGAGTAATGCCAAAGCTATGAAAGAACTTAGACAAAGTAGAAGTTGCAGGTAGTAAGGCTGTAATGTGGTGTGGTATAGGGTGGAAGATTAGTCTCAGTTTTCTCAATTGTAAAATAGGCATGATAACACCTACCTGAAGCTATTGTAGAAATTATCCAGCATGTGAGATTAGTCTGAGCAAAGTTTTGACTCAAGTTGAGCATTATAGATTTTAAGTAGTATCATTAGTTTGGCACCAGATGGTGAAAGTTATAAGTTTACACGGCAGCTAATGATGTCTTTTTGAAAGGCTTCATTAATAGTTCTGTGATAATGATCAATGGAGTATCTTTGTAATCACTAAGCACTGAACTTTGTAAGCAGTCAGGAAGAAAATAGAAGGCCACAAATGGCTTGCATTTTTTTTTTTTTTTTCTTACTATGAGGAGGTTGAACTCAGGACCTTGAGCATGCTAGGCAAGTGTTCTGCCACTGACCCACCAGCCTTATGCTATTTTTTATTTTTCTTTTCTCATTTATTTTGGGATAGGGTCTCTAAACTCCTGGCCGCACAATCCTCCTGTCTCAGCTTCCTGAGTTGCTAGGACTATAGGCATGCTTTAGACCACCCAGCCACAAAAGACTTTTCTCTATAGCTTAAGTTTTAAATCAAATTGAAATTAATGTCGTCTACGGCCATACCACCCTGAACGCGCCCGATCTCATCTGATCTCGGAAGCTAAGCAGGATCGGGCCTGGTTAATAATTGGATGGGAGACCGCCTGGGAATACCGGGTGCTGTAGGCTTTAAAAAAAAAAAAAAGTTGAAATTAATGTCAAAGCTAGGCATGGTGGTGCTCTCCTGTAATCCCAGCCATCAGAAGGGCAGAGGCAGGAAGATCACAAGTTCCAGACCAGAGGCAGTCTGCGTAATTTCGCAAGACCCTGTCTCAAAAAGTAAAAAAATGGGCTGGGAGTGCAGCTCAGTGGTACACCACTTGCCAAACCATGCAAGTGCGAGGCTCTGGGTTCAATCCCCAGGACCGCCAAAAAAAAAAAGGAAAAGAAATTAATGTCAAAGAAAGTGATTTGACTGAGTAATAGAGCAGGAGAAAGGGACTCGATAAATTTGCTCTTCTCTGTATGAACTATACTAGCTAATTATGATTTCTGTTTCTACACAGAAATGGGAATTTTTTTTAACTTATTTATTTATTTAGTTAGGTTTTTTTGAGGGATAGTCTCCTGTGTAGCCCAGGCTGTCCTTGCTGTGTAGATCAAGCTGGCCTTGAACTCATGTCAGTTCTCCTTCCTCAGCCTCCTGGTAGCTGGGGTTATATGTTCCACCTGGGGCTAAGGATGAAGTTCAGTGGTCGATTGCATGTGTAGCATGCCCTGTGATTAATCCCCAACACCAAACTAAATAAGCCATTGAAACTGTTTAGCATAGGGAGAAGTTGGGAGGAATTCTGTTTTGGTTTTCTTTGGGGATTTTTGTTTGTTTACTTGCTTGCTTTAGTTTTTTGAGACAGGGTAAAAGAAGTTTGGGGGGATTTTTGTTTTTTGTTTTTTTGTTTTGTTTTGTTTTGTTTTGTACATGGCAGTTCAACCCAGGGCCTTGTGCATACTTTACAAGGACTTTACCACTGAAATTATGCAGGTTGCCTTTGGCGTTGAATTTGTGATGCTCCTGTCTCTGCCTCCCCAACCCCTGGGATTACAGGCATGCACCACCATACCCAGCTAAAATAAATTTTATTTTATTCCAAAGAGGGTGGAACCCAGAGCCTCACTCATACTTTTGCAAGTGCTCTACCACTAGACTGTACCCTAACCCTTTTCTATTATTTTGTTTGTTTGTTTGGTTGGTTTTTTGTTTTGTTTTGTTTTTTGAGCTAGGGTCTTGCTAAATTATGCCGACTGCCTTTGGCCTCAAACTCATGATACGCCTGTCTCAGCCTCAAGTCTCTGGGATTACAGGCAAGCACCACTGCACCCAGCTTGGATGTGGTTTTGTATCAGAGAGATCATAGGCAAACATGGAATCATTAACTAGAATGTTTGAAGACTAATCTTTAACATCTGTTTATATTTTGTTTGTTGTTTGAGTGTTCTAGGACTATGTGTGATCAGACTATCTGAATAAAATATGCCAAAAAACAAAATCAAAGCCAGGAAGGATGCAGATAACTTGATGTTGGCTGAATAAAGGAAGAAATGGAGAGAATAATAGGAGCTATTTGCAGAAAGCCCAGAGAGGATAAATAACAGGATTTTTGCATTGGTTTTGTTTTGTTTTACAGTGCTGGGGATCAAACCTAGAGCCTGATGCATGCTAGGCAAGTGTTCTGCCATTGAGCTACATCCCAGCCTGACAGTAGGATTTTTTCCCTCTTTGGAGATAGGATTTCCCTGTGTACCCCAGGTGACCTTGAACTCAAGATGTTCTGCCTTGGCCTCCTTCTGGCTGTGATTACCAGCAAGCATGTGCCACCCTGCCTGGTCCAACCAGTAGGGCTCTTCAAGGGGATTTGCATTCATTTGTATTAAGAAGGGAAGCCTAAGGATGTTGCCAGTGTGATTTGGGAGAGGACCCCTGAAGAGGGAAGATGGCAAAAGGACTCTCTCCAGAGAAGGGTACTTGGGTTAGCTGAGGCTGGGGCTCCCACGGCTGCATCTCCTCTCCCTTAAGCTTTTGAAGAAACATCCTGGGCTTCACTCCAAGCTCTCCGTTGACCCATTTTTGGTCTCACGGTTACTAAACAACAGAGGTGTAGAATGGCTGGCAGAGGACAGGAAGTGGATGTGGGTGTGTCCTTCAGTCTAGACCTCACCTCCACCAGTCCACTGAGGAAGAAGCAGCACCTGGGACGCAGACCCAGTTCCCGTGACCAACAGGAGGCGGCGCGCGCCATGCGCTTGGCTTTCTTCTGGATGCCCTCTTTCCCGCCACTGCAGTTCTGGACAGTCAATCTGCCAGGAAAGCTGAGTAGAACTGAGGTCACTTTGAATAACCATTTAATGACGTACTTTGGTATCTAATGATAAAAAAAGATCCACTTTGGGCCCTGTTTTGCCTGTGGCCTGCAGAGGAGAAAGTCATGATAGCCTGGCTGATCCTTGTACCTTGATGACGTGGTCACAGGTGCTGCTTATTTATTATCTTAAAGTTTTGTTGTTGTTGTTGTTTTGTAGTGCTAGGGATTGAACCCAGGACCTTGCACATACTTTACCACTGAGCAACATCCCCTCTGTGATCCTAACCTTTTATGGGCAATTATTTATTTATTTATTTATTCATTTTAATTTTTTAATTTTATTTTTGTTTTTTGAGATAAAGTCTTACCAGGTAGCCCAGGCTGTCCTGGAACTCGCGTTGGTCCTGCTGCCTCAGCCTCCTGAGTGCTGGGATTACAGGCACACGCTATCACACCCAGTATTATGGGCAATTTTATTGGCATTCAGCAGTGGATTTCTTGGCTACTCTGAAGGATAAAACTTGACGGTTCTTCTAGGTTTCCCTCTGACTGAAAACATTTGTTTTGTAGGAACAAGATCTTAATTAAAAGCCTCCAATGAAATTAGAATACCAAGATAAAGGGGACATCCATGGTTTTTTGGCTCCTTTTCTGATGTCACCTGCTCTTCTTGCGGAGTGGCCTAAAGAACTGCAGCCATGACCGAGGCTGATGGAAATTCAAAGGCCTGGGTCCTGGCCAATGCCCACCTCACCAAGAAATTACTGGACCTTGTTCAGCAGTCACGTAACTACCAGTGGCTTCAGTAAGGCCACCAAAGTCCTCCACAAGGGCATCTGAATTCAAGGCATCTCAGTTCGCTGTGATGGCTGCGGACGCTGGACCCCTGCAGATACCTATACCTGCCACTGCTGTGTGACGACAGTAGTGTATCCTACATGTTTGTGGGCTCCAAGCAGGGCCTGGCGCAGGGCTGCGGGGTCTCCAGGCTTGTCACTGACTGTTCTGTCACTAGTGAAGGTTCACTGTGAGGTGGCAGGTCCGGTCCCTTCAGCAGTCCATTGAAAGCCTTCGTCTAAGCCTGTGGCTCTGCCACACTGTCCCCACTGGCTCCTCCCCCTGAGCTGTATTAGCATGTAGTGTTTGGATTTCCTTTGTGTTAGAAAATATTATACCAATCTGGTTTCTATATTTTTATATTGTTTCTGGCTTTTGTTTGTTTTTGTTTTAGTTTTTGGGACAAGGTCTGTGCAGCCCAGGCTGGCCTCACATTCACAGTCCTGCCTCAGCCCCTCAAGTGCTGGTATTAGAGCTGTGCATCACCATGCCTGGCTTCTGTGTTGTTTTATAGGATTGTCTTTCCCCTTCTCCCCTCTCTTCATGTCATCTTTTAGTCCTGCCTTTGGAAAAATGAACTAAGGCCAACCATGGATGGAAGCAGATTAGTGGCTCTATTCAAAGGCTGGAAGAGCCAGGAGAAACCTAACGAAGCCAAGACGGAGGCTTGGCTCTAGCTTTCCGCTCCCACACTCTCACATGCAGTGCGTGTGGAGTAAACACCCGCCTCTTTGTGTCCCTTGTGTCAGGCACACAGAATCATTCCATAAAGACATTAAGATGACCAAGGAGCCCCTTGGCTCGCTGGGGGTCTGTGTGTCATCTGGTGAGGAAACGTGCATTCCGTGAGATTGGTAAGTTTATACCTATGTGGTGTTGCTACTGGGCCCCTGTTGTTTGCTTTTGGTGTTGTGGTACCCTGCTTTTCCCCCAGCCTCTGAGCTCCATGGTAGAAGGAGGACCTGCTGCCTGATCTTGATGTTCAGGGGGAGCCAAGAAAAGAGTCATGCACTCCAGTTTCCCATCTGTTATTAAAATCAGCCTTTCCGATCCGTGCCCACAAGTATGTGCAGTGTGGCCTGGTTGTGAAGTGCAGTAGGAATGGTGCATGAGAAACAGGAGCCAGCCTTCCAGCTTCCCTTGGCTCCAAAGGGGTGTGGAAGGTTCCAAGAGTAGGTGCTGAAGTAACAGCTGAAGTCGGGCCCTGCCAAGACACTGCAGGGAAGGCAAGCAGATCTGCTCAAAGACTCCTGACGGGTGAAAAGTGGGTGTAAGGACATCTCCAAGCATCCTCAGCCAAGGAGGGGAAAGGAGCTGGGAAAATTTTAATCCCGGTTCATTGAATTGGAATTGTTTACCTAAAAATTTGGCCAGTAAATTTCTACATTATACCACAGTGGGGCTTTTTAATAAAATCTGAAGTTTTGTCATGTCCACCATAACTATTTATTCAAACTTAGCACCACCAGGAATGGTGAAAACTGGAATGCATCTTATGTGATTACAGTGGGAAGTAGCTTATTGCTGATAAGATCTTTGGCAAAAAGCTTTGATGTGGTTAGTCCCTGTGACACAATGGCAGTAATCCCAGCAACTTGGGAGGCAGAGACAAGAGGTTCTCACATTCAAGGCCAGATGCAGCCTGTATAATTTAGCAAGACCTTAGCTCAAAATAAAAAGTGAAAAATGAGGTCAGGTTGGGCTCAGTGGTAGAGCACTTACAAAAGCATGTGTGAAGTCCTGGGTTCAACCCTCCAGTACAGAAAAGGTGAAAAAAAATTTAATATGAATCTAATCATGAGGAAGCTATCAGTCCTGACTATACTCATTCAGTATAATTACTAAGTGAGCCTAATGTGCTTTAAGGCTTTTTTTTTTTTTTTTTTTTTTTTTTTTTGAGACAGGATCTCACTGAGTTATTCAGGCTGCCTGAAATTCGTGATTCTACCTCAGCCTCCCAAGTCACTGGGATTGTAGACCCCTGCCACTGCACCCAGCTATTTCTAACACTCATAAATAAACTTGAATTTCTCTATATACAAAGTAAGTTAACAATTGTACTCTACCACTAAGACAATTTGTTTATCCTTCTTATACAGAATCCCATCACACAAAAAATCCCTTACACAAAATCACACTTTCATTTTTAAGTGATTCTTGTTTTGGATGGTAGTTTTATTTGGCATATCCGTATGTAAAAATCACAGCACTATACACAAAATTTTTAGCATACATGTCATATATATTTTTGGTTTTGTGTTTTGAGACAAAGTCTTGCCCCAGCTGATCTGGAACTCACTGTGTAACCCTGGCTGACACTCAACTCCCAGCAGTCCAGCCCCTGGTTTAAATGATAAACTATTCTACTTAAAAGGAACTTTTGGGGGATTTGGGGAAATTTGAATGTGGAGTGAATATTACCTAATAAAGCAATGTTAAATTTCTTGGTTGTGCTAACTATTGTTATATAGAATATATGTGCGTAATACACAGAAAATATTGCAAAGTTAATAGCTGGTTAATGAGATACAGAGTATATGAAGGTGTACCAATGCAAAGATTTGAAAATTTTTAAAACTTGGGGAAAAACTCAGTTGGATGTATGAAAAGATCTTTCAGATCCTAATGCTCCTCTGCTTTATATTCCCCCATGGTTCTCATTTCACCCAGAGGAAAAGCCAGAGTTCCTGTGATGACCTCCACTTTCTTCCCTCTTCTCCCTGACCTCACCTCCAACCATCATGCTCTTCCCTTTCTTAATCTGCCGAACCTCCTGCCTTAAGCCCTTATCATTTGGCTGGAATGCTCTTTCCCCAGATGTGCACATAGTAAACTTCCTTCTGAGTCTGTCTTCAAATGTCACCTTGTCAAAGAAACATACTCTGACCCCTTGTGAACTCGTGATCTATTTCTCAACCCCTCTTTGCACCACTTAGCCTCTTTACACTGCCTTAGCTTTCTGTTTTACTCTAACATTTATCTCTTCTAACACATGTGTTATTGTTAATTTTCCCTAATAGTATAGAGAGACAATGTTTTGTGACATACTTAAGTATTACACCTTTTTTGTTGTTTTGTTTTGTTTTTGCCATGGTTTTGGGAATAGAATCCCGGGCCTTTGCATATGCTAGGCAAGTGGTCTGCTGTTGAGCCACATCTCTAGCCTCTTATCACAATCCTCTAGAACAGGGTCTGACACATAGTTTGGAACTCAGTAAATGTTTGTCCAATGAATAATGAAGAAAAACATTTAGAGTGAACTATAAGATGTAGTCAGTGGTAGACTTTTTTCATATCATGCACATGTCTCTGGGTTCCATTCCCAGCACTGCAAAAGAAACCAAAGGATAAGGATTGTAAAATTCTTAGGAATCAGTTTTAAGATTTTCTCAGCCAGGTATAGTGGTCCACATCTGGAATCTCAGCACTCCAGAGGCAGAGACAGTAAAATTACTGCAGGTTAGAGGCCAGACTGGTCTACATAGCAAGTTCCAGGCCAGCTAAGGCTCCATACTGAGACCTTGTCTCAATAAGTAAATAAAAATTGTCTTAAATGGGGCATGGTGGCACAGGCCCTATAAGCCCAGCACAGAGGAGACTGAGGCTACACATTAAATTTCAGGCCAGCCTGGGCCACATAGCAAGACCCTGTCTCAAAAAAAAAAAAAAAAAGAAAGAAAAGAAAAGTATTTCCTATCCTGTATTAGGAAGAAGAGGAAAGAGGAAGCTGGTAAAGAGAAAACAAAGTAGTCAGGCCCAGAGACATTTCTCACTAGGAAGATCAAGGTGTGTCGTTATCTTTTGGTCCCAGCTATGGAACAAAGTCCATTCCCTTAAAAAATGTCCCAGAAAGTCTCTTGAACTAACATCTGGCTGAAGGGGTAAGAATTACATTGAAAACAGAGAGGAAAAGACATTCTGGCTGGTGGAAAGAGTCTATGGAAGGTCCTGAGGTGGGTAACAAAAATCTGAAAGGCCAGTGCCTTGGGAGGGTAGAGCCAGGGAGCATAGATATCAGATGAGCCTGGGGAGGAATGGAGGCCCAGACAATGCAGGCCTTTGTCTTTTCTTTATTGTAAAAGCACAGGGAAGCCATTAGGAGTTTGAGCGACTGGGCTGAAATGTTTGTATTTTGGGGAGATTACTTGCCTCTAGTGTGGAGATAGGATCAGAGGGCAGGTGGCAGGTACTGTAGGAGACCAGTTAGGGCATTTTTTGCTTTGCTTTGGGTTTTGTGAAGCAGGACCTTGCTATGTAGCTCTGGCTGGCCTGAAACTCAGAGCCACCCTCCTGCCTTGGCCTCTGGAGTGCTGGGATTACAAGTATGCACCACCTCACCTTGTTTAGCTGTTGGCTTGGACTCTGGTGGGAGCTTGGGCTTGAAGTAAACTTGATGAGAGTCACTGGTGGACTAGATTTTGGACGTGGAATGGCCACTTGTCCATTTTTTTATGCTTGTATTTTCTCATGTTAAAATGATCTGGGTTAGAAGTGTAACTTAGTGACAGAGGGCCTATTGCTTACTATGTTTGAGGACCTGGATTGAATCCCCAACACCCAATAAATAAATGAATAAATAAATAAATAAATAAATAAATGGATAACAAGAGAAAAGCATGACCAATGTTGTAGTTTGTTTGTTTGTTTTGGGGATGTGTGTGGTTATTTTTGTTGTTGTTTTGCTTTGGTTTCTGAGACAGCCTGACTTTATAGCCCAGGCCAACCTGGAACTTGCTATGTAGACCAGGCTGACCTTGAACTCAACTAGATCCTCCTACCTCAGCCCATTTCTTATTTATTTTTTGTTTTTCCATGGGGCTGGGGCTTGACTTTAGGGCCTGGCTTCTGCTACACAAGTGCTTTATCACTGAGCTACATCCTGAGCCCCAACAGATTTTCTTAACCAAAGTTTTACGTGGTATGGGAAACTTCATAAATGAAGACCCAGGGTAAACTGTTCTTTCCTGCTTGAAATTGAAGAACAGCTTGTTATTAGGGGCTGTGGAGTTGGTATCCAACTCACAGCCACCCTGTGTACAGCAGGTGAAACTACTGTCAGTGCTTCTCTGCAATTCATAGGGTTTTCAATGGTGGATTGATTTTGGGGAGTGGGTTGCCAGGTCTGTCTCCCAAGCCTGCAGCACCTGTTGTTCCCAGGCGGTCTCCCATCCAAGTACTAACCAGGCCCAACCCTGCTTAGCTTTCAAGATATGATGGGATCAGATGCCACAGGGCTACGGCTGTGGGCAAAGAACAGCTAGCCATGTAGAAATGTGATTGGACAACAAGGTGTGAGCTAATGGCAGTAGAGGAGGGGAAACCCAGCAAGGTCTGTTCAGATCTTCTTGGCTTCTCTGCAGAATTCCTCCCTCCTCCTTGGGCAAAGGGCAGGACTCCTCTGAAATAAGGGTCTTATGAGCTCATTTCAGGCAAAGTAAGTCAGAGGCTTTCTCTATGGCCAGGTCTCACACAAAGTTGGAGGAGGGGAATGTCAGAGGGACCTCTTTCTAATTCTGAGGCCCCTCCCCCATCTGATGCAGTTCAAAGTATTTTGGAGTAGTGTTTCTTTTCTTTTTCTGGGGGGGGGGGGCGATGTTTGAGATAGAGTCTCACTTTGTAACCAAGGCTGGCCTTGAATTCTTTTGATCTTCCTGCCTCAGCTTCCCTCATGCTGGGATTATAGATGCACACCACTATGCCCAGCTTTGGATAGTGTTTTCTGGGCCTTAACATAGAATTTCTTTTTTTTTCCTGGTAGTGGGGATTAAACCCAGGTCCTTGGCATACTAGGCAAGTTCTTTGCAACCGAGCTGCACCCCCAGGTCAGGAATACTTATTTTTCTCACCAGAAGAATGCACTTAAGTATGTGCCTTTGTAAGAAAATACCTAGGTGAAGTAGAGTGCAGAAGTGGGTTAGAAGATCTACAAAGTGGAAGAGAGCAGGGATCCAAAGCAGTTGGGTTGTGTATCGTGTGAAGAATATTATGGAAAGAAGCTAACAGTCAACTGAGTATTTCTGTGTTGCATTCCAGGCCTTGGTTGCCTTACATGTTTAATGTAACTCAGCTACAAGCAAATACAATGAACGGACTTGTAGGTGGGGTCTGTAAAAGCAAAAATGGAGTACATGCTTATTGGACGAAGTGTTAGTGATCTGAGGAGATTAAGGGCATAAGAAGTCCATGACTTAGGTTTGAAAATCAACTTTTTTTTTTTTTTTTTTGGTGGTCCTTGGGAGTTGAAACCAGGGCCTCCCACATACTTTGAAAGCCTTCTACTACTGGGCTATACTCAGCTCCTTTTTAATTTTTTATTTTGATTCAGGCTCTCACTAAATTATGTAGGCTGCCTCTGGCCTCAAAGTTATGATCCTCCTTCCCCTACCTCCCAAGTCACTGGGATTACAGATGTGCACGCCTGGACTCGGCAGTCCTACTATTTTAATTCCCAGTTGATCTTGAGTATCTGTTACCTAAATGGCAATATTTACAAT
Organism: Pedetes capensis; assembly: GCA_007922755.1. Taxonomy (NCBI): domain Eukaryota; kingdom Metazoa; phylum Chordata; class Mammalia; order Rodentia; family Pedetidae; genus Pedetes; species Pedetes capensis. Next base: position 25,375 of record VMDO01013040.1, on the reverse strand, counting down.
GTTTATCTCATGGGGTTGCAAAAATTAAAGAAAGATTATATGTCATACACTATACAAACTAGAAGTATATGCGCATGTTACTTAATGACTGTTTTATTCAACTCTTTATTAGTTTCTGTTTTTCAATGTTAAGTTTCCACAAAGAGAACACCCTCTGGCCAAGAAGTCTGCCCCCTCATGGTTGGGCTAACTTGAGAGCTTTATGTAGCTGATACCAATAACACAGTCTGCAACTGTACCACTGTGGCATCAAATCTCAGAAGCTAAGCAGAGTCGGGCCTGGTTGGTACTTGGATGGGAGACTGCCTGGGAATATCAGGTGCTGGAGGCTTGGGAGAAGGACCTGGCAACCCACTCCCAAAAATTAATCAGCCATTGAAAACCCTATGAATAGCAGAGAAGCACTGACAATAGTATTTTGCCTGTTGTATGTAAGGTTGCTATGAGTTGGACACTGACCCCACAGCACCTAACAACAACACACCAGCAACATAATTTGAGTACTGATGACTGGGTTAATAAATTGGGAATTTGTGCTGCTTAGAAAAAAGATGGGAGCCAGACGTGGTGGCGCATACTTGTAATCCCAGCGGCTTGGGAGACGGAGGCAGGAGGGTCGCAAGTTCGAGACCAGAGGCAGTCTGTGTAACTTAGTGAGACCCTGTCTCAAAAAGTAAAAAAATGGGCTGAGGGTGCAGCTCAGTGGTCCAGCACTTGCAGAGCATGCAAGCACCAGGCCCTGGGTTCAATCTCCAGTACCTCAAAAAAAAAAAAAAAAAAAAAAAAAAAAGAAAGAAAGAAAAGAAAAAAGATGGGAATAGGAGTCTTTTTGACAATGTCTATTTCCCTCTTTTGTGGAAGGAAGTGATTTATGTGCCCAGCACTGTAAAAAACAACAACAAAAAAAGTGACTTAGGAAAGATGCATAAGTCTACATAAATTGCAAGTTAGGCGCCTGCAGCGGTAGCCCTGTGGCATCCGATCCCTTCAGATCTCAGAAGCTAAGCAGGGTAGGGCCTGGTTAGTACCTGGATGGGAGACCGCCTGGGAACACCAGAAGCTGTAGGCTTGGGAGAAGGACCTGGCAACCCCCTCCCAAAAATCAATCTGCCATTGAAAACCCTATGCACAGCAGAGAAGCACTGACAATAGTGTTTTCCCTGTTGAACAGAGGGTCGCTATGAGTCGGATACCGACTTGACGGCACCTAACAACAACAACAACAAAATTGCAAGTTACTCACTGTGGGGGTCAGTAATGATATAAACTCTGAATTATTCTTTTCTGTTTGTTTTTGTTTCTGCAGTGCTGGAGATCAAACCTAGGGACTAGTACAGGCTAAGCACATGATCTATCACTTAGCTCCATCTCCAGCCACTCAGAAATCTTACATTGATTTATGTTGACTAATCTTGCTGGGATGGGAAAATGATGTGGCAGTTAACTCCTGAAACAATCCCAAAACACCATTGAAAACCCTATGAGGGACACTATGAGGCAGACATGACTCAACAGCACCTAACAACAACACAACAGTCTTGATGGGAAACAAGTCCAGAGAGATCAGAGGGCTGGAAAAGTGCAGGATATTATTCTGAGTCTCTCCCCCTATACATTGCTCTCTCCACACTCCTTCCACTTCCATGTGTTTTGAGAGACTGAGCTTAATCCCCATGACTAAAAAATAAAAATATAAAAATTATTAGATTGTTGAACAGCAGCAGCTTCAACTACTGTTATGACTACTTCTGAGTCCTGAACCCAAAAAGTTTCTGGTAAGACTGATAATAACAGTAAGTGCTTGTCAAAAAGAGGAAACAAGCTCAATTTTAATTAGCTTCCAATGGGAAAGTGGTGGGAAGAAAGAAATGGAGCCAGCCGCTCACCACTTAGTCCATTGGTTGGAAAATCGATTCCTGTGGGTCATCTCTCCCTTAAGCCTCTTTCTCATAGCAGCTCACTTTTTCTTTTCTTTTTGCTTCTTGATATTGAATCCAGAAGCCCTCAGGCTTGCAACCTTGACTCACTTTCTGCTGGCAACTGGCAACACTTTAGCTGAATTTTTTTTTTTCCCCTTTGAAACATGGTCTTTCAGCCCCTGGTGGCCTGGGACTCTTGACTCACAATCCTCCTGCCTCAGCCTCCCTAGTGCTAGAATTATAGGCATGGGCCAACAAGCCCATATCTTCACTGTTGTTTTCTACAATAAATCTCTTACATACCTAATCCCATCTTTGCATTTACTTCTTGAAGGACCTAAACAAATCTATATGGTTCCAAAAGCAATCAGAAAGCAGGTTAATAAACCAGGTATGGTGGCACAAGCTTTTAATCCCAGTGACTCCTGGAGCCAGAGGCAGCCTGCATAATTTAAGAAGGTCCTGACTCAAAATAAAAATTAAGTAATAGACTGCGGGTGCTGCACAGTAGTAGAACACTTGCAAAGTATGTGTGTGAAGCCCTGGGTTCAACTTCTAAATACTGAAGAAGGAAAAGCACTCTGTTATAAAATAGAATTCTGATCTAGATCACTCGCCTGCCAATCAACACATAGAGGACACTCTGAGTGCTAGATAGGGCATGGACAGTCCCTATATATAATGGTGGTCCAGTTACTGAAGACTTTTCCGAAGGTAGAATGTCCTGGTAAAGAGGAATTTTTTACAAGTGTAATAATTCAGGCATTTGTAGAGTAATAGTAAAAAGGATCCACAAAGATGCTGGTTGACTAGTTATTATGTTGCATTGATATCCATTGATGAGATAATGCAAACCTGAGGGCCATTAATGTGCACTGAAAGTGTGAGATATGAGAGCCAGGGCCTTTTTATTTTAGCAGATTACAAAGAGCTCCATATCTTCTGTTTTGTTTTGTTACAGGGCTGTGGACTTGAACCCAGGACCTCACGCATGCTTTTATAAACACTTTACCACTGAGCCACACCTTCAGCCCATTTTTTCACTTTTTGTTTTGAGACAGGGTCTTGCTAAATTACAGAGGGTGCCTCTGTACTAGAACTTGCTATCCTCCTGCCTCTGCCTCCCAAGTCACAGCAATGACATGTGTATGCCACTGCACCTGGGCATATTTTCTGTTCTTAGAAAAATGGACATAGCTGAGCAATTAACAGAATTTCTACTAACTAAAGTTGCAGGGTTAGAGAGTTGAGCAAAGGCAGATCTACACTAAAGTCGGCAGCATGGATGGGAAAATCTGGAGCCCTGAAACATGGATTGAGAACATTGGATTGATACCCCACAAGTGTTGGTTTTGTAGACAGCTATCCACTCCCAGAACGTGCAGCAGTGATCTTATTTCCCTAGTAAGAACCAGCATCACTCTTGAGCTGAAAGATGCTGCACAGGTCCCTCCTCCTCAAGGCGACAGATGTTGCTCTCAAAAACTCCTTCCAATTCCTCTTCCAGTACCAGGCCAGTAACTTAGAATTAGATTCCGGCATAACCCAGCTGAGGGAGTCCAGGGCTGGCATGAAAGGAGAGTGAATATCCTCCAAAGGAGCTGCAGACATAAACTGTCATGAACTAGCAGGGGTCAGGAGAGTAATGCCCAGTAGATTTGAGAGCAATTGATTTAAGGGGCTGGAATAATAATTAATAAGATTTCACTGCCCTGGAGGACTTTCTCCTGGCAAAGGATATAATATCCTAGCAAGAATCCCAGGAGATAGGACAAACTCAATGCTATGTTGATTCTCAGAGGGCTAGAGAAAGTGACAGCAGTACTGAGCCAGGTAGAAATACCCAAGTTGTCATGGCGGAAGTTAGAGGAAGGACTAAAGCTGAGGAAAATCAGCCTGTGGAGATGGATATGTTATGTGAGATCACACACTCACCAGAGCATATGTCCTTGGGAGGCCCAGCAGGAACCCCTGTGCAGAAAGACCACCAGGGGTGTGTTGGAGAAGGGGCACCAGCATGTCTGAGAAGGTCCTCTGTAGACAGCGCTGAGTGATAAAAGGGACAGTCACAAAGTAGGGCTGTAATATTATTTGAGGGATAAAGAATCCTGGGTAATAAAACCAGGTGATGGCAATCACCAGACGCCAGGCACAGTGGTGCACACCTGTAATCCCAGTGACTCGGGAGGCAGGGTCAGGAGGCAAGAGGCAGCATGCATAATTTAGGGAGACCCTGACCCAAAATAAAAATAAAAAAGGGACTAGGGATGCAAGCTCAGGGGTGGATGCCCTGGGTTCAATACCCCAGTATCACAATAAATAAATATAAAACATAAAAATATATAAAATAAAAACTGGGCTGGGTTTGCAGCCCCATGGTAGAGCACTTGCAAAAGTATATGCGAGAGCCTAGAGCCTGGGTTCAACTCCGAAGTATCACAGAAAAAGAAAAGGAAAGAAAAAAACTTATTGTGAGCCAGGAGGCTGTAATTACAAGGAAGACTGAGGGGCAGCCTTCTCAGACCCCCACAGGTCTAGACCATGGGGTCCTTGGAGCAATGTAGATGGGCAGTCAACAGGATGCTGTTTAATATCTACAATCTAGAAAAGGATTGGGGAGCAGAAGAGTGAGGGCAGTATTCCCAATAAAAAGTCATGGTCATGCTGGCTGTGGTAGCTCATGCTTGTAATCCCAGCACTCTGGAGGCTGAGGCAGGAGTTTCAAGAGTTCAAAGCCAGCCTGGGCTACATAGTGAAACCCTGTCTCAATAAAACTGGGAGGCAGGGGGTGGAAGTCACAATTTCTTGTTTATCAACCAATCCTGAGCTGATTTTTCAGATCTGGACTCAACTGAGTGATTACATGGCTCCCTGGGAGGAAGGACCTGTACTACCAAGGAATTTCCTATGATTCCCCAAGACCTTCCTCAAAGTAATCTATGGCTATTTAATCATGTGACTATAAATTGGGAAAGAGAAACAAGACATTCTGTGGATTTGTTTTGACATTGAAACCCAAATTAGTATAATGATCTCTGACTGACAGAGTAGGAGCTTAAAGGAGCCAAATAATAATTGTAATCTTGTCTAAAGTAGAGTAAGGTGGCCCTCTTGTTTTATAAGCACACCCAGAGGTCATTTCCCCAGTCCACAGATGCACAATTGGAATTTATATCTTTGAGTCCTTGGTATTTGAGGTAAGAGATCTGTTGTTGTTAGGTGCTGTCCAGTCATATCCGGCTCATAGCGACCTTTATAGGTTTTTCAATGGCTGATTATTTGGGATTACCTGGGGAGTGGATTGCCACATCCTTCTTCCACTTTTGCGGTGCTGGGAATCGAACTCAGGACCTCAGAGACTGCAGAGCAGCACTTTACCAACTGAGCTATATCCCAGCCCCAAGAGCTCTATAGAGGAGACAACTCAAAATTTCTGAAACTATTTTTTATTTCACCCTGGTGTGCACAGATCCCAAATTTCCTAAATACTAAACTCAGCTTGAAGTGGTATATGATTAATAGCATATAATATCAGAATACATTGGGAGTGAATATGAGCAAAGTACATGATATGCATGTATGAACATGTGATAATGAAACCCATTATTTTGTACAATGAATGTACATGATGAAAGAAAGAAAGAAAGAAAGAAGGAAAAGAAAGAAAAAAAAATAATGCATTGACTGAGATGTGATACAACCTGTTAGAGATTTCAATGATCTATGGTTAGACAGGTTATAAGGCTATAGCAGTAGAATTACAGAAGAGATAAATCAAAAAGGAATGTTATATGTTCAACTCCATAGGACTTTGATCTTATTTTGATCCACTGGAGTTTATGGAGAGGAGATGTGGTTTTTTGTTGTTGTTGTTTGTTTGTATATTTTTGAAAGAAGATCTTGCTATGTAGCTCAAGTTGGCCTTGGACTCTAGATCCTCCTGCCTCAGCCTCCTGAGTTCTGGGATTGCGGGTGCTCACCATCCCGGCCCTGCTTGAGAGGGAGAGAATGTCTTAGAGTACTTGTTATGTTTCTGCTTGTAGATAATTGGGTGGATGATACATGTCAAAACAAAAGAAATACAGCAGGAGGTTGAAAATAGAGAAAATGAATTTTTTTCTTTGTTTTTTTCAGTGTCAGGGATTGAACCCAGGGCTTTGTCCATGCTAGGAAGGCAGTGCTACCACTGAGCTACATCCCAGCCTTTGGCTTTTTGAGACAGGATCTTGCTGTCTACCCAAGGCTGGCTTTGAACTCACTATGTAGCCTCACATACATGCTTCTCCTACCTCAGCCTCCCAAGTATTTTTATTACAGGTGTGAACCACTCACTATGCCTGGCAAATTTACTTTTTAATATGTTTGAAATGCATAATGTTGTTGTTATTGTTAGGTGTCTTGGAGTTGGTATCCAACTTATAGCAACCCTATGAACAAACGAAACACTATTGTCAGTGCTTCTCTGCTATTCATAGGGTTTTCAGTGACTGTTTTTTTGGGAGTGGGTTGCCAGGTCCGTCTCCCAAGCCAACAGCACCTGGTGTTCCCAGGCAGTCCTCCATTCCTGTTTAGCTCTCAAGATCTGACAGAATCTGACACCATAGTGGCACTGCTGCAGGCAAGAAGTATGTAATAAGGTATGCTAAAATTGGGTCAAGGATGGAGTTTAGCTCAGTTAGCAGAGCGCTGTTCTGTACTCTCTGAGGCGCTGGATTTGATCCCCAGCACCACAAAAATGGGAGAAGGACCTGGCAGCCCCCTCCCAGAACAATCTCAAAACAATCAGCCATCGAAAACCCTATGAATAACAGAAGCATTGACATAGTGCCAGGCATGGGACCGTGTTGGGTAGTGTTTCATTCTATTGTACCATAGGGTTGCTATGAGTCGGCTTCAACTCAATGCCACTTAACAACAATGACAAAATTGGGTCAGTAATTTCAGCAAAAAGATTGGGCTATAAATAAATATACCAGCGTCATCCTCACAGAGATGGTAGTGGAAATTAGGGGAAAAGGTGTGCATGCTCAAGGAAGGATCAAGGGCAAAGGAACGAACCCTGTAGAACATTAATGTTTTAGAAGTTAGGTGATGGGTCGGGGATGTAACTCAGCCTAGGTGCATGCTTAGCAGGTACAAAGCCCTGGGATCGATCTCTAGCATCAGGTGGGGAAAATCTGGCAAGGTAGAGAATTGTGGAGGGAACAGTGACTGAAGGAAATCCATAATACATTCTTATAAACTATAACCACCCTACTGTGCTGTATAACACTAGAATTTATTTCTCTTTTCTAACTGTATTTTGGTTACCATTATCCAACTTCTCTCTATCCTCCTCCTTCATCCTCCTCTCCCTAGTGATTACAAGTCTATTGTATTGTTTGAGATCAACTTTCTTAGCTTCTTATTATGAGTGAGAGCATGCAACATGTGTCTTTCTGTCCCTGGCTTATTTCATTTAACATAATAACCATTCCATACATTTTGCCACAAATACAGTATTACATTCTTTTTTAGGGCTAAGCAATACTCATTGTATATATAGACCACACCTCTGTTGATTCTCTATCTTGGCAGTTTTGAATAGTGCTGTAATAAACATGAATATGAACAGGGCACAGTGGTACATATCTGTAATTCCTGTGACTCAGGAGACTGAGGCAGGAGGATCACAAATTTGAGGCCAGAGGCAACCTGTACAATTTAGCAAGACATTGTCTCAAAAATAAAATGTAAGAAACAGGGCTGGAGGTGCAGATCAGTGACAGAGCAGTTGCCTAGCTTGCACAAGGCTCTATTCTCTAATACTTCTAAAAAAAAAGGTAAACAACAACAACAACAACAAATATAAGTATGCAGGTCTCCCTCCCTCTCTCTCTCTCTATACATATACATATATATGTATATGTATATATATACATATATACATATATATATATATATGTAACTCTAGAGTGATGTGCCCTACTACTGAGCTATCACCTCCATCACTGCAGCTATCTCTTTGAAAAGCTGATTTCATTTCCTTGAAATATTATACCCCAAAGTGGGATAACTGGATCATGTGGTAGTTCTATTTTTAGTTTTTTGAGGAGCTTCCTTACTGTTATCCATGGTGGCTGGACTAGTTTACATTCTTACCAGCCTTTTTCTCTACATTCTCACTAGCATTTGCAAAATTTCACATTTTTGGTGATAGCCATTTTGACTGGGATAAGATGTGGTGGTGGGGATGGAACTCAAGAGCCAGGGCAAGCATTCTACCAGAGCACAGCTGCAGCCCTTGACTGGCGCAAGATGATAACTCATTTTAGTTTTGATATGTACTTCCCTGTTGGGAAGTTGATGTTGACTATTATTCATATGCCTGGCAATTCATATATCTTTTTCTCAGAAATCTGTATTCAGGTCATTGTGCTTTTTTTTTTTTTTTTTTTTTTTTTTTTTTTTTTTTTTTTTTTTTTTTTTTTTTTTTTTTTTTTTTTTTTTTTTTTTTTTTTTTTTTTTTTTTTTTTTTTTTTTTTTTTTTTTTTGGTACTGGAGGTGTTGAACTCAAAGCCTCATGCATGCTTTTGCAAGTGCTCTACCACTGGGCTGCACCACAGCCCCTTTTTAAAAATTTTTCTTTTGAAACAGGGTCTTGTCAAGTTGTGCAGATTGCGTTTGTACTTGAACTCGCAATCCTCCTGCCCCAGCCTCTCAAGTCACTGGGATTACAGGCTTATGCTGCCCTCCCTGGCTTGTTTTATTTTATTTTTGCTTTGTTGAGTGTCTCAGTAGGTAGCCCAGGCTGACCTTGAGAGTCTCCTGCCTTCTCCTCCCAAATGCTGAGATTACAGGTGTGCACTACTATGCCCGGTGTATTCAGTTTTTTGATAATGAGTTTTTGGGGTTCCTTATATATTCTGAATATTAATCCTTTGTCAGATTAATAGTTTGCAAATATTTTATCCCATTCTGGAGAGTGCCTATTTACTTTTTTGTTTCCTTTGCAGTGCAGAAGCTTCTTAGATTGGTATGTCCAAGAGTTCTTAACATCAATCTTCACCCACTTTATAGGGACACAAGTTGCCCTCTCCAACACCAATATGTGTAGCACATAATTCTATTTGTCTTTTGGGAAACAGATCTGGCTAAGAACTCCAGAAATGCAAACAAAAGAAAGACCAGTCAAGTGCACTTGATGGGGGATTATACAACTATTTTTGGAGAATTTATAGTAAAATCTGTTTCTTGCCCAGTCATCAAAGTTACCCTTGGGTGGGTATGGTGCTGCACACCTGTAATTCTAGCCCTGGGAAGGCTGAGGTAGGAGGATCTCCAGTTCCAGACCAGCCTGGGCTGCATAGTGAGTTTGAGATCCATTTGAGCTATACAACAGAGAACTTTGTCTCAGACTCCCCATGAAAAACCTTGCCTCTCTGGCTTTATCTCCTAAGAATGTTGTGTTCATGTTCCAACCACGCCCTGTGTGTTATGCAGAATGGGAGAAGGTAGGTCTGATCCACTCTGGATTCTTAATTTAAGATTCTCCCTAAACTGGGTGTGGTGGTACATGCCTTTAATCCTAGCAGTGCAGAAGTGGAGGCAGAAAGATTGATAGTTCAAGGCCAGACTGGGCTATGGGCTAGACTCCAGAGATCCACCTCAGCCTCCCAATTGTTGGAAGTACCTGCCTATGTCACCACACCCAACTTGTTCCTCTGGTTTTTGTTTGTTTGTTTGCTTTTTAGGATTTTTAAAAGCACTCCTCCCACCCCAACCAGATTTTGGTACTGGAGATTGAACCAGGGCCTCCCACGTGATAGGCAAGTGCTCTACCATTGAACTGCCTCTGCAGCCTGAGAAATGCATTTATAAATATTAAAGTTAAAATGCAGGAAAATCTGTACTTGCAATAGGTAATGCCTTTTTATTTTAGCACTGTTTTGTATTATTGGAATGAATATATGAATAATACAACACAAATATCAAATAGTCTTTTCTTTGTTTCATGCAAAAATGTTCAACATCCCTAGCCATTAGGGAAATGCAAATTAAAACAACTCTGAGATTTCACCTTAAACCAGTGAGAATGACCAAGATCAATAACACAAATAACAACAAATGCTGGCAAGGTTGTGGAGAAAAAGGAACACTCTTACATTGCTGGTGGAGCTATAAGCTGGTCCAACCACTATGGAAATCAACATGGAGTTACCTTAAAAAACTGAAAATAGATCTACCATATGACCCAGCTATAACACTATTGGGAATTTACCCAAAGGGAGATGTGTCATCATACCATAGAGATACCTGCATCTCCATGTTCAATGCAGCACTTTTCACAAGAGCAAAGATATGGAATTAACCAAAGTGCCCATCAACAGAAGAATGGATAAAAAAACTATGGTACATATACACAATGGAATACTACTCAGCAATAAAAAAAAAATGAAATCATGCCATTTGCAGCAAAATGGATGGAATTGGAGAAAATTATTTTAAGTGAAAGAACACAAGCTCAGAAAGAGAAATACCACATGTTCTCACTCATATGTGGGAGCTGAATCAAAATTATAAGAAGGAAAAAAATCCTATGCAGAGGTCGGTACATAATAAAAAAAAAGCTAAGAATGGTATTACTATAGATGGTCTAGAAAATTCCTGTAATAGTTCTGACAATGTCAAAAGAAAGTTCACTACAGAAAAAATTTCTATCTTAAACAGAACTGGAATCCAAGGACATATAGAAAAATATTTCCATAAAAATACAAGCAAATGGAAGACAAGTTTTTGGTGGGGGGGGTGATGGGGGAGGGAGTGCACAAGAGGGTAAGGGGGAACTTATATGTATAATGTACAACAAAATGCATATATGGAAATGTCACAATGAAAAGCATGTCGGAATGAATCATATTAAGGTGTACATTAAAAGTTTCCAATAAAAAAAAATGAGTCAGAACTGGAGATGTAGCTCAATGGTGAAATGCTTGCCTACCATACCCAAGGCCCTCAGTTCAGTTCAATCTCAAAACCATTAAAAAAGAAAGAAAGAAAAAGAAAAAGTTAGATGAAGGAAAGAGGTGCAGTTTTTGTTGTTGTTGTTGTTGTTTGTTTGTTTTTGTTTTTTTGAGGCAAAGTCTTGTTGTATAATCCAGGCTGGCCTTGAATTTGCATCCATCCTTTGGCATCTCGAGTGCTGGGACTATAGGTGTGCACCATCACATCTAGTTAAGAGTATTCTTGTTAAGGGAAAGCAGGAAAGAAGAAAAGAAAGAAAGAAAGAAAGAAAGAAAGAAAGAAAGAAAGAAAGAAAGAAAGAAAGAAAGAAAGAAAGAAAGAAAGAAAGAAAGAGAGAAAGGGAGAGAGAGAGAGAGAGAGGCAAGAAGGAAGGAAGGAGGGAGGGAAGGAAGGAAGGAACGAAGGAAGGAAGGAAGGAGAAGTAAAGAAAAGAAAGGAAAGGAAGGAAGGAAGGAAAGGGAAGGGAAGGAAGGAAGGAAGAGAGAAAGGAAGAAAGAGAAAGAAAGAAAGAAAGAAAGAAAGAAGAAACCCATGTATCTGATCAAACCAATTCATAATAAATGCAGAAGCAAGAAGGATTTGCTGAATAGAAGAACAAATGAAATTACTTAAATACTACTAGCAACAATAAATTATAAGGGAAAGTAAGAGATGAAGAGAGAATTTACAGATCCGAGAAAAAAATAAGGCACATATCAGCTAACCACGATACATAAACCATTTTGGATCCTGACTCAGATTTTTAAAAGATAATGAGAAAAAGAAAAATATATAAAATAATTGGAGCTTTGAATATTGTTAAATATTTAAACATAACATATTTGAATAGTCTGATAATACTAAGGAATTATTTTTATTTTTAGATGTGAAAAATATTTCTAATTATGGCAGAAAAAAACCTCCCTTGAATTTATGAAAAGAAATGAGAGAGTATTTCTTTCAAAATAATCTAGGAGAGGAGGAACGGGTAAAAGCTAGGATGAAACCAGATTGGCTGGGAGTCATATACGGAAATTCACGATATTACGATTTTAAGTATTTTTCTACATGCTTGAACTTTCCCATAATATGACGCTCTTAAAATGTAGGACAAGTCCACCGCGATGACGTGGACCTGTAGTCCCAGCAACTCAGGCGAAGGCAGGAGGATTAGAGTTTGAGGTCAGAAGTGTCCTGTATGATTTAGCGAGACCCTGTCTCAAGATACAATATTTTTTTAAAAAAGGGGATAGCAGTTCAGCTGAGCGGTAGACAGCTTGCAAAGCATGTGTGAGGCCCTGAGCTCATCCCCCAGTACTGCAAAAATAATAATTAAAAAAAAGGACAAAGGGCTGTGAAAACTAAGATACTTACAATTGTGACAGAAAATATGTTAATGAAGTCTACTTTCCCCTTAAATTACTGCCCCAGCCTAAGGCACAGGAGCACCTCAGGCCACCAGGTCACCTTCTCTCTCAATTACCCACACAAAGCAGCAGGGGTCACACCCAAGTGGATAGGTGGAGTCCTTTCTTGCCCAAACCTCTGTGGGCTGTATTTAGTTTCCAATCTAGAAGGGAAGAGCTGGGCTTTCAGGCGTTATCTCCCATTATCTGCCTATCTCCACTGCTTCTAGACTTTAGGAGCACAAGAATTACCTGGAGGGCTCATTGAAGTACAGAGTCCCAACACACACCCTCTAAGGTCTGATTTAGGAGGTCTGTGGGTTGGGCTCATAATTCAGATTTCTAAGCAGTTCTTCCATAAACTGAAGCTGACTCTTTGCATGTATTTTGGATAAGTGTATTACTAAATTAAACTGGTAAGACTAAAGGACGAAATCAAGTTCTCAGGGATAGGAAGAGCCAGCTGTGAGGGCACTGATCTGTGAATGCCAGTTCTCTTTAGCAGCTCTGGATCTTTAGAATAACCTAGGGAAACATCAGCTTCATCAGCTGCCTGCTGCCTCCAACACTGTTGTTGTTATTGTTGTCATCGTTGTTGGGTGCCATGGAGACCAACTCATAAGGTTCAGCAACTCCCAAGTATTTGCAGTTCCTTCTTAGTGCTCGTTATTCTGTCCCTTGACTCGGTGTTTTGTCTCTTGCTTTTATTCTGAACAGCCAAACACTTCTCATTCAGTATTATATATTTGTGTTTACAGCTAAATCTAAGGGATATGTTATACATCCTTCACAATTAAATCGACACCCATAGACATAAATTACTTATAAAATACTTCCCTAAAATCTTCTGAATGTCTTTTCTGTTCATAATAAATCATTTACTCTAGCAACAATACTGTCCTGGAGCTGCTCTAAAGTATTCCATTCATTCATTTGGAAATTCTCAGCAACAGTTTGTCACTTCCAGTTTTCTCCCAAGTCTTGCCTTAAAGGAATAAAGACAAAAATCTAGCTTTTTTTTTAAAAAAAAGGGATTTGAAGCCAGGCATGATGGTGCACGCCTGTAATCCCATCACTCAAGAGGCTAAGGCAGGAGGATCAACAAAAATTCAAGGTCAGCCTGGGCTACACAGTGAGTTCCAGGTCAGCCTGGATTATACAGAAGGCCCTGGATCAAAAAACCAAAACATAAATAAATAAATACATACATACACACATATACATACATACTAGAAAAAGAGATTTGAAGTTACACTAATTGCTTAATAACTCAAATGTTACCTAGTGGAAAAGGCAGTGTCCTGAGACTACCATATCTGATAAGATCATACTGTCAAATAATAAGGGAGGCAGAAAAGAGGAGGAGGGGAAAATTCTCATCCGGGTAACAGGAAGTAGAAGAAGACATTTGCCTATAAAAGGAGAGCTCCTCAGGTTAAAAGGAGTAAACTGCAGGTATCCTTATCTTTACTGGGTCTGCCTTCTTTCAGGCCTTCCTGAAAATGTCAGACTCAAATCTCAGTGTCGTTGAAAAGGTAAGTTTTGTTTCTGATAGAATTATTTTCTCATTGAGTTGCTTTTCACACTCTTTCTAGATTTCACTTATACTTTCTTCTTACGATGAGTCAATTTCTTTGTGTTAGCAAGCCTCCATTTTGAAGCCTTTTACTTGGAAATGGTTTACTTTTCTTTTGCATGATTGACACTCTGTATATGTTTGAATGAGAGTAAAAAATATTTTCCTATTCCTAGTTCAAAGGGAAACATTTTGTAGGAGGAACAAAAAGTGTTGTAGCTGAGCAAGAAAAATAAATGGTGGAGGAATGGAAAACTAAGATTTTATTTTTTTTAAGTGAAAGTGGATTGTTTGGAATAAAATCAGAAAGTGAAATGGCCAATTGTTTTTGTTCCCCCAGGAGTAAGAAATAATCGGCTCCCAATGCCCTTGATACCAGATGGGGTTCCAGACAAGGTTTGAGTCATCCTAGACAGGATAGGAAACTAAATCCACAAGATGATGATGGTGTATTTACAGGAACCTGTGCCAAGGTGGATGATAGAATTGGTCGGTAGTAGGTGTATGGCTATGGACAAGTCACATAGCTGTTTTAGGGTCCCACTTATCTTCAGAGTAAGGAACTATAGAAATGATCCCTGTGGTGTCTGATCCTATCAGATCTCAGAAGCTAAGCAGGGTCAGGCCTGGTTAGTATTTGAATGGGAGACAGCCTAGGAATACCAGGTGCTATAGGCTTGGGAGACAGACCCAGCAGTCCACTCCCAAAAAACAATCAGCCATTGAAAACCCTGTGAATACCAGAGAAGCACTGAAAATAGTATTTTGCCTATTGTGTACATAGAGTCACTATGAGTCGGAAACCTACTTGAAGGCACCTAACAACATCTTCAGAGTGGAGTAATGTTCCACAAATAATGGCCAATGTTTGTGGGTTTTTTTAAGCTTGCGGAAAGTGAATCTATGTGGAGAGTGCTTTGGAAAACTGACATACAAGTGCAAAAGTCCCTAACTGCAAGCGTAGACTTAGGGAGTAAAGGGAAGCCATTGAAGAAATATTAAAAGGGAAGGAGAGAAGCATGTCTGAGCTGTAAGAGTATTACCATAGGGCTGGCATGGAATTTGTTCTCCCTCAGGTGTGGGCAGAAAATCTAAACTCAGGATCTTACTCCAGCACATGTCAATCTATGGCATTGTTCATTTAATTTCTGAGACTTTGTTACTTGTAAAACAGGAAAACTAATAAATTACTTCAAGTATACCATGAAGATTAAATTAGGAGAAGTACAGGAAGTGCCTAGCACCATTGTCTGTATTGTAGAAAAACAGTAAATGTTAGTTCTTTCCTATCTACTTACTTTTCCACATTACCTTTCATTCATTAGATCATTAAAACAACACCATGGTAAACAAACACTGAATGCCTAGGTGGTGCTCAGTGCTATGTGATGACTGAGAATGTGAGAGTAAAATAGATACATTCTTTCATGGCAGGTGCCAGACTATTCAAGAATTTGTAGGCAGCACAAATTTTAGGCCATTTTAGGTTTTTTAGCCCAAATAGCAGTGACAGCCTGTTGAAGACTTAACAAACAGGAGAGCAATTGCCGGATGAAGAGTCAGTGAGTTGAGAATAACTGGAGTTACTGCTTTTGGCCATGAGATTTTAAAACAGCTTGAATTGGGAGCCTTGTGAAAGAGAGATAGTAAGGCAACAGCACATTCCATACTTATTTAAGAGATAAGTGAAAGCCAGGCAGGGTCGACCACACCTGTAATTCCAGCGACTCCGGAGGCGGAGGCAGGAGGGTCTAGAGTTTGAGGCAAGATGCAGCCTGAGTAATTTAGTGAGACCCTGTCTCAAAATAAAAAATAAAAAAGGGGCTGGGGTGCAGCTTAGTGGTAGAGCACTTGCAAAGTACATATGAGGCCCTGGTTCAGCTCCTAGGATCGAGAGGGAGAGAGAGAGAGTGAAAGAGAAAGAATGAATGAGAAAGGGAGGGAGGAAAGTATTTGAAGTATTTGATGTTCTAACTCACCTGGAGGGAGGGAAGGACAGGAGGAAATCCTGCAAACCCAAGCCCTACATTGAGTTTTCTCTTATCATCTACTTGTAAATTGGCTTTTGCCCATTTTCTTAGTATTTCCTTCATCTTAAAAGTTCTCCTAACCAACATCATATTCAAGGAATCTCAGTAACCCTTCTCCATCTATCTATTGTATCTTCAGTTTTTTATTCATTAGTTGTGACTTGAAAGTCAGCAGTTTAGTTGTGTGGCATCAAATAAGAATCAGTGATTGACTCTTCTTTCTCCAGAATTTCTTTGAGGACAATTTAGATGAGGAAAGTGTGATTTTAACACTGGTACCAGTAACAGAGGAATCTGACCAAGAACAGCTAATGGAACCAAATGTTTCTTCAACAGCAGGTATCACACATGCAGGTATCAAACCTTAGTTGCCTAAGAAAAGCCATAAAGGTGTGAGGACAGGAATAACTCAGCAACTCTCGGAAGCTGGAGAAAACTAGTATTTTTCGTTTTCATTTAACTATGCAACATTCATCGTAAACCTCACCTTGACTACCTGTGGTAATAGATTTCTCAAACTCTATGCTTCTCATTTGCTAAGCTCCATGTACTGCCTTGCTTTTAAGATGATAAATAGGTACATGGATCACTGTGGACAAAGCATGCTCTTATGTGGCAGCTGGACATGACTTCAAATTCTCATCTCATGAAATTCAATCTCTATAAAAATGTGGTTAAGGGGCTGGGGAGGTAACTCAGTGGTAAATTACTTGCCTAGCATGCATGAGGCCCTGGTTTGAGCCCCAGCAACGGAGAATCCATATTTGCCTCTTATGAAGATTAAATAATTTTGAAAAACATTCAGTATTTTGCTTGATGGATAATTACTGATAAATATGTAGCAGCTCTTAAAATCATCAACCTTTGCACCTATTCTTAATGCTTAATAAAAAGGCATCAAATAAGTATCTTCAGAATGGATTTTTTTTGAGACAAGTTCTTACTGTGTAGTCCAGGTGGGCTGGGTACTTTCGGTGTAGATTAGGGTGGCCTCCAGCTCACATCATCCTGCCTCTGCCTTCTGAATGCTGGGACTCCAGGTGTGTACTATCGTGTCTAGCTCTTCAGAACGATTTTATTTTCTGAGCCAACAATGGGCTTAAGGATGGAATAAACAGTGATGGATTAGAGCTAAACAGAGTGAGGTGAGATGTGCTACAGAGAAAATTAGGCCAGTTGACAGAATGTTAGAACATTGTTGCTTTAGGGTGGAGTTTAGGGGTGGTTTCTTTAATTTCTGTAGCGACAACTGATATCTTGTGGTTCAAACTTGAGAAACTGTGGAAGAGAAATCCAATATAATGTTTTACTCAGATGGTTGTTGACAGCTGCAAAAAATAAACTGGTGGATATGGTATGAAAAACCTGGAATTAGGATTGGAGTGGAGGTTGGAGTCCCAGGTCTCCTATTTTAATGGCTATGTGATTTTAGGCAAGTCCTTTAATTCCTGAAACTGTTGCCTCACTTGTACTATGAGAAAAAAATGTATATGTGTAAAGTAGTTTGTGAGCAAATGCCGGGCATGGTAGTTCATGCCTGTAATCCCAGCAGCCCAGGAGGCAGAAGCAGTAGGATCTCAAATTCAAGGCCAGAGTCAGCCTGCATAAGGTAGCAGGACCCTGTCTCAAAATAAAAACTAAAAAAAGAGTGTGGGGGTGCAGCTCAGTGGTAGAGCATTTGTGAAGTATGTGCAAGGCCCTGAGTTCAAACCCCCAATATCTCAAAAAATCATAAACATTAAATTGTTACTATTTTGATTCCATATTTTTCTCAGGTCACATTCCACAAATGAGGGAACCATTCAATCCTTACTCTGCACCTGATCGTAAGTCACAAATCCTTCCCTTGCCGCCCATTTTGCCTCCAATTAATGAGGTTTCTCGGGACACTTTGCGGAACTGGTGCCAACAGTTTGATTTGAGTACCGACGGCCAGGTTAGTGCACTAATAGGCATCTCTACAATTTAGAATAAGAACGGAAATCTTTGTCAACTTTTAACTTTTATTTCTCCTTTAATTTCCATAGAAAATAGAGGTTTATTTGAGAATCCAGAAGCATGTGTACCCCGATCAAAACTATGTGAGTGTTGGGGAGAGTTTGAAGTAGGCTCTTACTGTGCTATCCTGCCCTGCTGACATGTCTATACATTGTCATACTTCCAACACAGAGTTTAACTGTAGCACTGTTAACATTTGGAGGCTAAAGAATGTTTGTTGTTGCTCTTGTGTCTGTCTTGTACATTACCAGATGTTTAGAAGCAGCCTTAGTCTCTGCCCACTAGTCAGCAATAGCAACCACTACCCCCTCCACTCTCCACAGATTGGTTTACTGGCTTTCTTTTCTTTTCTTTTCCTTTTTAGCAGTACTCATGGAGCTAAAGCCAAGGTGTCAGATGCTAGGCAAGTGCTCTACCACTGACCTGCCCCCACAGCCTCTTTCTATTTATTTTTTATTTTTTAATTTTGAGACAAGGTCTTGCTAAATTGCTTAGGCTGCCTCTAGCCTCGAATTTACGATCCTCCTGCCTCAGCTTCCTGAGTTACTGCGATTACGGGTGTGTGCCATAGTTCTCCACCTATATTTATTTTTGAAATAAGTCTTACTGTGTAGCCCAGGCTGGCCATGAACTCAGGATCCTCCTGCTTTAGCCTCCCCAGTGCTAGGACTCCCCCACAAGTTTTGTTTTGTTTTATTTTGCAGTACTGGAGGGCTGCCCTCAGGACCTTGCACATACTAAAGTCCTCCCTTTTTATTTTTTACCCTGAGATAAGGTCTCACTAAGTTATGTAGGTTGCCTCTGGCCTCAAACTTGCTGTCCTCCTACTTCTGCCTCCTAAATTGCAGGGATTATAGGCAAAGCTACCGTACCCAGCTTCCCTCACAGTTTTAACAACCAAAACATTCTCCCAGTTGAGAACCACTTCTGAGGGAACTAATACTTCTAAACCCTCCCCACACTGACACCCTTGTTCATATCAGTGTAAAGAATGATAATATTGGCACAAAAGTCCTTCTGGCAAGAGAGCACCTCTGAGTACTCATGAATCTCATTTGCAGGATATTCCTAAAACGCCACAAGAGGCCAGATTGCAGTCACGTCCCAGAAAATGCAAGATGATCAAGGGGAAAAGACTTCCAAAAAATTGTAATATGAGTAAGAAAGAGGAGAGTAATGTAGCTGAAGTGGTAACTTCAGCTGAGATGTCCCTATTGGCATCGTGGGCAAGAATTGCTGCAAGAGCTGTTCAGCCCAAGGCTGTGAATTTTTGTTCCATGCCCCCTTCAGTGGAGGCCTTTTTACTGCAAGAACCTGGTAAGATAAACTTAGGCATGAGTACTCTTCTAATTTTTATTAGTACAAGATGACTGAAAGATCGTGAAAGGGGAAGAGTTAAAACAGCTATAGATTACAGATTGGATTCACTTGGGACCTAGCCTCCTCCCCGACTGATGAGCAGCCACTCTTTGTTTGGATGGATTTCAAAGCTAGGTGGTTGGGTGGTGATCCTTTCTTATCCTAAACAATTCCAAGCTGGGAAGAAAACATAATGTATTAATGTGGTTGGCTACAGCCCAAGATCTTTTCTTCCTTCCTTCCTTAAGACATTCATAACATAGTAAATAAAGGGGATCCTCCCTTCTCCTGGTGCTGAGGATGGAACCTAGGGCCTCTTACATGCTGTTTAAGTGCTCTACCACTGAGCTACATCCTTCAGTGCATAATGAATAGAAGGAATGGCATCAGTTCAGATCCTTGCTTTACTATTTCCTAGATGTGTAACATTAACAAAATACTTGGTTTAAGCCCTGGCATCTTTATCTTTAAAAGGATTGTAACTACCTATTTCCTAGAATGGTTATGAGACTTAGATGAGGCACACAAGTTGATACATTGAAAGCAGATAATAGTAATGAGTAAAAGATTTCTTACCAGGCTGAGGATTTTGCTCAGAGTTGGAGTACTTTCCTAGTATGCATGAGGCCCTGGGTTGAATCTCAGCACTACAAAAGTGGGAGCGAGGGAAAGATTTCTCAGAGGACATAGTAGCTCCTAACCCACCCCCATCCCACTCCCTTGATCCCCCCCCCCCCCCCCCCCCCCCCCCCCCCCCCCCCCCCCCCCCCCCCCCCCCCCCCCGCTCATGGTGGGGATTAAACCCAAGGCCTTGTACATGCTACAAAAGCCCTCCACCACTGAGCTGTGCTTTGAGGACCAGTTTTTTTGGTTTTGTTTTTTCTTGTGAAACAGGGCTTCTCTCCATGTATCCCAGGCTGGCCTCAAACTCAGTTCTCCTTCCTCAGTCTCCTGAGTGCCAGGATTACAGGCATGCACCACCGTACCTGGTTTCCAATTCCTTATCCTTTTCTGAGACATGGCTTCTATAAAGCCCCAGATGACCTGGAACTCCCTACATAGCCCAGGCTGGACCCGAACTCCTGAGTGCTGGGATTACAGACATGTACTGACATTCCTGGTTTATTCCTACCGCTTTTAAACTTGGGAGAAGGGCATACCAATCCATTCCCAAAGCAGTCCTGAAACAATCAGCCATGGAAAAAACCCTGAGGGTCACTATGAGTTGGACTCAACTCTATGACACATAACAACAACAACTTTTAAACTTACACTGCCTATACTCCCTGTTCTTTATACTGTTTGCTATAGTTGAGGCAGTACAATGTAATTAGGCAAATGGGTTGAGTCACAATACCTGTCTCCATGCCTTGGCACTGGGAAAGGTGATATATAATACCATAATCTTCACTTGTCTCCTGTATAAGAAAAGCAAGGGAGCCAGATTCCATGGCACACGCCTGTAATCCCAGCAAAGCAAAGCAGGGTGTTGAGGGTGTGGTGAATTCTAGAGTTCTTGCCTCTCATGCGCAAGGTCCTGGGTTCAATTCTCACCACTGTAAAAAGAAAAAAATAAAGGGAAATAGATATATATCAGTAATATACTTAAATATCAGGGTATTAATACATGTAAACCACATAACAAAACCCTGTACACAAAGCTTCTAAAAAGGTAACAATTCTTCCCTTGTGCTATATAATTAGTAAAGTTAGATTTTGTCTTTTGGTCTATATGTTCCATGCATCTTTTTCAACTGACTGTTAGCAGAATACAAGACAGCAGGAATCAAGAGTGATGTGCTGAGAGGTGGTTTGGAGAACTGCCTTGGCCTTACTGTTAGTTTGCTTCTCTTTTTCCTTCCCTAGGTGTCAGGTGGTGTGTGGTCCATGGCAGACTTCTCTCTGCAGGTGTGACAGGCTGGGTTCGCCTGCAGTTTCATGCAGGTCAGACTTGGGTCCCTGACACTCCCAAGAAGATGGTTTCTCTCTTGCTGTTACCAGCCTGTACTTTCCCGTCCCCAGAAATAGAAGATAATATGTTATGTCCCGAATGTGCTAAAAGGTAAGCCTTATGTAACTTTCTGAGCGTGGAAGACAGAAAAGGAGATGTCTAGATGGATTTCTGAATAATTTAATAGAAGGCAGAGAGCAAATATGCTATTTTCTTAATTTTCTATTTAGATCAGGCAAAAATAGGAAACAAAAAGAACTGAAAACTCAGGTACATGTGACTTGTTCTGTTAAGCCTGCTAAGTCAGGACCTTACTTTCTTGGCCTCAATTTTAGAGACCTGTTACAATGGAAAAAAATATTAGATTTTCTACTGCATTTCAGATACTCACTTGGGGGTATAAAAATTAGTGAGAAAAATCCATGCAGAATACTCACAAAGAAATGAGTAAGAATCTATGATAAACCTTGAGAGGTGAATGTTGTAGTAGTTTAGGGAAATGTCAGAGGAGGTTCCACATACTGAGGATGAGCTTACCAGTTAGAAAGTAAGAATTTGGAGATATTGTCTTTTTCTTTTTTTTCTTATTTTTTCTTAGTAGAAATAGCCAATACAAACATGGAAGTCAGAGACTGTGACATACTTGGAAACTTAAAGTAGATTAATGTGGTTGATGCTTATATTGACAAATGAGTCTAGGGAAGGGAGCAGCAGACCAGTAAGGGCTTTATGTCTGTGTTAAGGGTCTCACAAATTATCCAATAACTCATTATTTCTCAGTCATTTTTGAGACACAGACTTCTTTCAGAATATAATGATGGCTTCAGAACCACCAGGAAATGTACATTGGATTTACAAACATTGCTTTATTACTTATTTATTTTTGCACTACTGAGTGGCCGAACTCGGGGCCCCGCACATGCTAGGCAAATGCTCACCACTGAGCTGCACCTCCAGCCTCTTACTTATCAATTTACTTTTTATTTTGAGTCATCCTCTTACTAAATTGCACAGGCTGCCTCTGGTCTTAAACTTTAATCCTCCTGCCTCCTTCTCCCAATCTCTGGGATTATAGTCATGTGCCTGTTATGTATAGGCTCAAGCATTGCTTTAGATTTTATATAGACCATAGAACTAATGTCTATCCACAAGTACAAAATTTAGCTTTTTGTTACTTGGCACCAATTGCAATAGTATGAGCCCAGAGAATAAGAGGACAGTCCTGGCCCCATAAAACCTATTTACTCGTCATCCCCAAGGTGTTGGGGCAAATAGCTCAAGAACTCCAAAAGTATGTTCCTTATTTTCAAGGGCTTGATGTAGAATATTATCTTACTCTAGCAATTTTTTTTTACAATTGTTTTCTAACTTGTCTTATAGGAATAAGAAGATTGTGAAAAAATTAATTATAATGGAAGAGAGAAAATAACTGTTGTGGACGACCAAAATAGGCTACACCAAATCTAGCTTAAACAGTGTTAAAGTATTGTTTTGATCTGAAGACAACTGAAAAGAAGCAGTCAAGTTTCTGCCTTTCCGCTATCAGCCAAAAAAATCAGAACACAAATTTATATAAGTCCTTCTTCCCTTCTCTGTCAAGATGAGCAGTGGAGAGCCAGTAATTAATATCTATCCCAATAATTGCTGTGCTGTGCACTAACCATCTCCAGGGTCTCTGATGCCTTGAGTTGGACTTACTACATTTTTTTTTTTTTTTTGGCACTATACCAAAGGGCCTCAGGCATGCTTTTTTGCAAGTGCTCAACCACTGAGCTGCATCCACAGCCATTTTTACTTTGTATTTTGAGACAAAGTCTCTTTAAGTTATGCAGACTGCCTCTGGCCTCAAATATGCAATCCTCCTGCTACCACCTCGCTGGGGTTACAGGAATGTACCACTGTGCCCGGTTTATTACCTATTTGTTGTTGTTGTTGTTAGGTGCCGTCGAATCGGTATCCGACTCATAGCGACCCTCATAGGGTTTTCAATGGCAGATTGTTTCGGGATTGCCTTGGGAGTGGATTACTAGGCCCTTCTCCCATATTACCTATTTAGTTATAGGAAATGACGGTTTTGTTTTAATCATTTTTTTTTCAGTAGTTTCAAGTTTAAAGAAAAAGTGGACTGAAAGTACAGAGTTCCCATATTCCCCTACTCCAGTGTTTTTATAATATTAAAATTTTGCATCAGTATGATACTTTTGTTCAATTGAGTCAATATCGGTACATTATTAACTGTCATTTACATTAGGCTTCATCCTTTGTGTTGAGTATTCTGTGGGTTTTGATAAATGCTTGATGACATGTCACAATGCTTGATGACACACACAAGATAAGCCCTACAAGCTTCTCTGGCTCTACCCAGTGCTCCCCCTCCCATCTCCTGAAAACTATAGGTCTTTTTTACTGTCTCCATAGGTTTCTTTTTTCTAGAATTATATACACTAAGGATCACCTAGCATGTGGCATTTCAGATTGGATTTCACCCAGAAATATACCTTTAAGATTTCTTTATAGTTTGAAGGATTGATTTATTTTTAGTGATAAGTAATATTTTATTGTCAAGATATACCACAACTCATGTTCATTCAGATACTGAAAAACTTGATTGCTTCCAAGCTTTTGGCTTTTTAAAACTTTTATTTTTTGCTTTTTGAGACAGAATCTCACCATGTAGCATAGGCTGGATTCCAGTTTAGGACCTACCTGCCTCAGTCTCCTGAGGACTGGGATTACAGGTACACACCACCACATCTGGCAAGTTTTAGCAAGTATGAATAAAGCTGCCATAAACACCTGTGTGGAGGTTTTGTGGGGCACATAAATCTTTGATTCATTTGAGTGAGCACCAGAATGATTGGCTGGTGGATCATATGGTAAGAGTATGGTTAGTGGAGCCAGCCCTGCATTCCCAGCACTCAGGAGGCTGAGGCAGGAAGATCAATGAGAGTTCAAGGCCAGCCTTGTCTAGGTAGTGAGTCCCAGGCCACCCTGGAACCTGTCTCAGTCAAGCTGTCTTCCACAGTGGCTATAGGCTATGGCATTTTGTATCCCCACCAGCAATGATTGAGAGTTCTTGTTGCTCCACGTGCTCATCAGCATTTCCCTTCATCAGTGTATGGGATTTTAGATTTTAGTTGTTCTAATAGGCATGCAGACAGGGTCTCTGCTACTGTGTCTCAGGCTGGCCTCAAACTTGTGATTCTTCTGCCTCTACCTCCTGAGTGCTGGGATTGCAGGTGTGCACTACTATATCAGGCTTGTATGAATTACTTTTAGAAAAATCATATTTTCTTGGGCCCAAATACCAATTTATTTTATTTCAGTGTAAAATGTACAAACATAAAATTGTAACTTCTACATTGACTGTTTGATCTTCTATATAGAAGATCACATTCAAAATAAAAATATTGACTAAAAAACTATAGGCACTGAAGCAGGAGGATCGTGACTTTGAGGCTGACCTGAGCTATAAAGTAAGATCTTGTCTCAAAACAAAAAAAGTAAACTATTTAATAAAAAATGTGCAAAAGGGTCACAGTAAAATGTAATTCCTCTCACCCTTTGTCTCAGCCTTCCAGTTTTCCTTCCCAAAGGCAACAGTGCTACTTATATTTTTTGTATTCTTTTAGAGATAAAAATAGTTTATTCATACTTCATGTATTTTTTTTTTTATTTAGTTAGTTGGTAGAGCGCCTGCTCTGCGCTCTCTGTGGACCCTGGTTCCATCCCCTGCACTGCAAAAACGTGAAAAAGATGTGACTGTGTACTTCCGAACAATCCTGAAATAGACATTGAAAACCCTAGGAGGGTGGCTATGAGTTGGATGTACCTGGGTGGCACCTAGCAACATAGTTGAGCCCAGGGCCTTACACATGATTTGTAGGAGCTTTGCCACTGAGGTGCAACCCCAGCCCATTTTTGGCTTTCTATTTTGAGACATGGTCTCACTAAGTTACACAGGATGCCTCTGGTCTTGAATTTGTGATCCTTCTGTCTCTGCCTCCAAAGTTGCTGGGATTACAGGCATGAGCCCTCATGGCCAGCTCATATTTTATTTTTACAAAGATTTGATCATTTCTTTCACCATAACAATTGTGGTTATTATCTTAGTGGAGTTGATGCTCATTCTTTTGGAGGATGTCTTTTTTTTT
>VMDO01013039.1:0-59785 GCA_007922755.1 Pedetes capensis | reverse complement strand
ATTTTTTTTTTTTTTTTCTGTGCTGAGGGGTTGAACCCAGGGTCATACACATACTAGGGAAGTGCTCTACCATGGGGCTGCACCTCACCCTCTTTTAAATTTATTTTTATTTGAGACAGAGTCTAAGTTACACAGGTTGCCTCTGGTCTTGGACTTGTGATCTTCCTGCCCCAGCCTCCTGAGTTCCTGGTATTATAAATGTGTGCCACAGTGCCTGGCTTCTTCCTGATTTTTAAAAGGTATATATTTTCAGCTGCTTGTGGTGATGCATGCCTGTAATCCTAGCACCTGGGAGGCTGAGGCAGGAGAATTTATTGTTCAAGGCCAGCCTGGGCTACATAGCAAGACATGGTCTCAAGAAACAAAACACAACAAAACAATAAAATACCAAAAAATGAAAAACAAAAACAAAAATAAACAAAAAGCATCCCCAACCCCAATAAAAAGAAAAAATACTATTATCGTTTGAATCTAAAATGTCCTCCAAAGGCCATATGAGTCTTTGGTCTCCAACTGGTGACATTGTCCTGGCAGGTTATGGAACTTTGGGAGGTGGGATCTAGCTTTGTGTAAGTAGGTCATTGGGGGCGGGCCTTTGGTGATTTTTACTAAGAACTGCAGTTCTGGTGGCTCTCATCCTCTGCTTCTAATTGCAAAGATGTGAGGTTCTATGCAAGAACCCCCTGCCCTAATTCCCTACTTCTATGGAATGTGCTCCTTTAACTGTGAGCTCCAATAAACCTTTTTTCCCTTTTTTAAGTTTATTTTGGTTGGTTTCCCTGCCACATCAATAAATCAGCTAATACAAATACTTTTAAACTTTTTTCTATTAAGGAGTATGCTTGCTATAGACATTTTATTACTAGCTTTTCATCAGATTAAGGAAACTTTCCTTTTTATTTTGCTAAGAATTTAAAAATCATAAGTGGGTAGCAAAATTTATCAACTATATTTTATGTACCTATTGTCATGATAGGATTTTTTCCTTTAATATATTAATGTGACAAATTACATTTATTTTCTAATATTAAGTCACATTTGTACACCTGAGTAAACTGAGTTATAATACATTATTTTTTAAATCCATGGTCAACTTTGGTTTGCTACTAACTTCATATGTTTGGACCTTTCTTCATAAATATGACTGCTCGAAAATTTAATATTCTTATAATATCTTCAAGTACTGAAAGTATCTGACTTTGGTATCAATATTTCATTAACTTCCTTGAATGAGTTAGAGTAGGAATATTCTCTGTCTTTCTTACCCTTTTTCATTTTTAAAAATTCTCTGGAGGAAGAGAAATAAATTTGAAATAAATTGCTCCTTAAATGTTTATGGGCTGGGATTTAGCTCAGTTGGTAGAGCTGAGACTTAGCTCACTTGGTAGAGTTCTGCTCTGTAGTCTCTGAGGTCCTGAGTTTGATTCCCAGCACTGCAAAGTGGGAGAAAGATGTGGCAATCCACTCCAGAGGCAATCCCGAAGTAGTCAGCCCTTGTAAACCCTATGAGGGTTGCTATGAATCAGACACAACTTGACGGCACCTAACAACAACAAATGTCTTATAGAATTAATTTATATGTGACCAACCAGAATAAAGGCTATATTTCTAATTTTCCTTCAAGCAAGGAATGATCATATACTAAGTTTTTACTATAAGATGTATGCAGTAGTGGCAGGCACAACTTTTAGAAAGTTTTCTTAAAGGTAGCACCATGTCTTTTTCCATCCCTTTTTTCTTCTCTCCCTTTTCTCTATGGAAAGAATTTAACTTCCCCACACTATTATGTTAGACCTGACCACACAACATGCTAATGAAAGTGAGAGGCTTCACATACGTTTCTGAGGCATGATCTCTTTGTGTGCTTGCTTTCCACCACAGGAAAAACTAATGGGCAGTGGGGATCCCTCCTTTATTCTGGGTCTTTGACTGTGAGACATGTGAAATTGACTTGAATTTGATTTGTGTCTAGATTATAGCCAGGGCAACCAAGACCCCACTCTGCCTGGCTTTCAATTTCCAACTTAGAAAAAAATTTGTTGGTTATAGGCTACTGAGTCTTTGAGGACAACTCTTATTTTATTTTATTTTTGTATGCCAGTAGTTAATTGAAGATGATGTTTTATTTTTGCAATTTACACATAATTTAGTTTCTAATGTTTACTTATTTTATTTTAATTAATTAATTAATTAGTTACTTTTTTTGTGTGGTACAAGGGATTGAACTCAGGGCCTCACACATGCTTTGCAAGCACTCTACCACTGGGCTGCATCTCCAATCCATTTTTTACTTTTTATTTTGAGACAGGGTCTTGCTAATTTATGCAGGCTGCCAATGTCCTCAAACTTGCTATCCTCCTATCTCTGCCTCCCGAGTTACTGGGATTACAGGCGTGTGCCACCTTGGCTAGTTTAATGTTTATCTATTAAGAAGAATGATGTTGTAACATTCTTGTACAAATTTTTGTGTGGACATGCTTCTCATTCTCTTAAGTATACACTTAGAAGTGCAATTGAGGGGTCACATGGTAACTGTAACCGCTAGATTGTTTTACAAAGTAGTTACATCATTTTACATTCCCAACAGCAATACATGAGGGTTCGAATTTTTCATACCCTCACCAAAACTTGTTATTGTCTTGTTTTTTACTTTTAACCATGTTAGTTGGTTTGATGTGGTATCTTAAAGTTTTAACTTGTATTTTCCTAATAATTACTAAGGCTAGGGTTTAGCTCAGTTGGTAAAGTGCTTGCTCTGCATGCTCTGAGGCCCTGAGTTTGATCCCCAGCATCACAAAACAGGGAGAAAGACCTGGCAGCCCACTCCTGAACAATCCTGAAAACAATCAGCCATCGAAAATCCTATACATAGCAGAGAAGCACTGACATAGTACCAGCCATGGTACATGTAGGGGAGTGTTTTGTTCTGTTGTATATAGGTTTGCTATGAGTTGGACCCAACTTGACAGCACCTAACAACAATGCCACCTGCAGCCCTAGCACTGTGATGTCCTATCCCATCAGCTCTCCGAAGCTAACCACGCTTGGGCCTGGTTAGTACTTGGATAGGAGACTGCCTGGGAACACCAGATACTGTAGGCTTGGGAGAAGGACCTAGCAACCCATTCCCAAAAGTCAATCTGCCATTGAAAACCCTATGAATAGCAGAGGGTCACTAAGAGTTGGATACCAACTCCATGGCACCTAACAACAAAAGCAGCAGCATCATGTCTGCAGCCGACCACTGTAGTATCTGATCACGTCAGATCTTCTAAGCTAAGCAGGGTTGTTGTTGTTAGGTGCCGTCGAGTCCGTATCTGACTCATAGCGACCTTCTGTACAACAGAGGAAACACTATTGTCAGTGCTTCTCTGCCGTTCATAGGGTTTTCAATGGCAGATTGACTTTTGGGAGGGGGTTGCCAGGTCCTTCTCCCAAAAGCAGGGCAGTCTCCCATTCAAGTATTAACCAAGCAGGGTAGGGTATGGTTAATACTTGAATGGGAGACTGCCTGGAACACCAGGTGCTATAGGCTTGGGAGGACTCGGAAGCCCACTCCCAAAAAACAATCAGCCATTGAAAACCCTATGAATAGCAGAGAAGCACGACAATAGTGTTTTGTCTTGGGTCGCTATGAGTCGGACACTGACTCAGAGGCACCTAACAACAACAACAACAACAAAATAACAAGGAATGTTGGGCAACTTTTCGCGTTCTTATTTGGAGAAATATCTTCTCAGATCCTTTACTCCTTTTTAAATGGGGTTGTCTTTTTATTGTTGAGCTTTTTCTCCCCCCTCTCCCCCAGTACCCAGGGGTTGAAACTGGAGCCTTGTGCATGCTGGGTAAGTGCTCTACCACTGAGCCCCACTCCAAATTGCTTTTTTATTTTTGGAGATAAGGTCTTGCTAAATTGAACAGGCTCTTTCTGGCCTTGAACTTTCTATTCCTCCTATCTCCGTCTCCTCAGTGGCTGGGATTACGGGTGTGTGCCAAGGCACCTAGCTTTAGGATATATTTATAAGGTATATATAAAACAAATGCATTTCATATTTAAACTTAGGTCCCATCCCCAAGATATGTTATTTTAGATATGTTATTTTGTACACACCAATATTCCAAAAATCCAAAAACATCCTAAATATGAGATATTTCTGGTTCTGGCCTTTCAGATAAGGGATATTCAATGTGTATTATCTAAATCAGGTATGGGTTAGAATTGAGATGAGTCATTCAGAGGCACAATTCCTTTCCAACCGTGAACCAGGCAAACTATTTGCTTCTAGAGTACAATGCTGGGGCAGGCATAGGATAGATATTTCCGTTCCATAGGAGAGAAACTGGAAAGAAGTAGGGGAAATGTCCCATGGAAGTCCAAAACCTAGCAAGGCAAATTCCATTAGACTGTAAGGCTCAGGTGAGAAATGTCTTTGGAAATAGTCAAAGAAGAATGGCTTTTCCTGGGTAAATGCCTGTATATCCAAGAAATGAAATATTTTAGGATGCTTGTCTGGCAGCTGTACAGTAACCTTTTCTGCAGCACATCATCTCTTAATTGGTAGTCAGTCACCTATTGGAAGTACTGAAGTGGGAGACTGTTCAATAGGCCAAAGAGCTGCAATGATACAAGTATATCCTCGGAAAAAACAATTAGAAAATCTGGGCCGGATAAAAATGAACTTGGTGAATGAATGAATGAATGTAGATACTGAGGAGACACGGAGGGATTGTAAACAAGTTAATTATGATGGTGGGTGGTAAGTTCTTAAATGGTGAGTCTTAAAGCCTCTCATTTTAAAGTTATTTTAAATTATGTTAATAAACACTGGGAGGCTAGGAATAAATATAATTCACACCACTCTTAGTTTCTGGGTTTAGACATAGTTTATGTAAATCCTTAAATTAGGGGCTGCTGTTAATCTCTTTGCATAGCTCTGACAAAAGAAAGCCCATTGTGATTCAGCAGAAGAAAATTGGGTTGCCTGAAAAAAGGCTCCAAGTGTCTGGTGGATTTGTCTTGTAGTTGTGAGGGCGAAATAAAACAGGTAAACGTAGTGCAGTGCTTGGCACAGAGCAGGGACTGAATGTGGACATTGGTTTCCGCCCACGCTCTCCTGCCCTGGCACCATCACTACAGAAAAGCGATCTACAGGGGCGGGGGTCTTCTGCGATGCCCGCGTGGACTGCCCTAGTCACTCAGAGGACTTCCTTCCGCGGCCACATTTCGCAAAAGGCAAGGGTGAGGGGACAATCCGTCTTCCCTTGGACAAAGGGTGCCCACTGCAGCCGTGACTCAAGCGACAATCCAGAGGTATTCCCTACGGCGGCGGCAGTTCGAGAACTCGGGTAACGGGCCCGCCAAGGAGAGGGTGGGGTGACTCTGAAGGTTTGGGAGAAGCGATTCCGCTCTCCCGGCTTCCAGCAGTCCACTTCCTACGGCGGGCCGAAGGAGACAAATGCCGTCTTCCTCACTCCCACTACAATATCGCAGGAGCTGGCCCTCGGCTCCCCTTCAGAGGCCACAGCGGCTGCGCGCGCGCGTGTGTGTGTGTGCGCGTGTGTGTGTGGCGACCTGACGCGTGTGTCTTGGTGCCGAGTTACAGCCGTGCTTCCGAATCACCCAGCTTCCCGCCCCTACCCTGCTGTGCCCTGGGAAGCCTCCCAACAGGGCAAGAGAGAGCGAGGTAGCGCAGCGCGACCAGGAGAAGGAGGAGGAGGAGGAGGAGGAGGAGGAGTCCGGGAGTCGCGCGGCCGGCCGGGGGTGGGGCTAGGTGTGCGCGCAGGGGGCGGGGCGCGATGACGTCGCGAGCGCCCGGCAGTGCTGTGGCTGTGGCGGCGGCGGCTGTGGTAGTGGCGGTGGCGGGGGCGCCTAGTTAGCCCCAGCAGTGACGGCAACAGCAGGGTCCCTGAGGAGGGTGAGACGGCCGTGGCTGGGCAGCTCGGAAGTGGGGCGGCCCCTCGAGCTTCCCGCCCATCTGTGGCGCTGAGGCGTTTGCCTTTTCTTACCCGCCTCCTCGCTCCCGGCCCTGGCTGGGTAGGGCAGAGCGCCCCCCGGGGGGGGGGCGGAGCTGTAGGTGAGGCTTTGGGACCCCTCCCCCTCCACGGCCGCCGCGGGGGATGGGGAGGTCCGGGAGGGCGGACCCCACCCCGGCTCACCGGCGGGCTCCACCCAACCGAGCTCGGGGATTGGGCGGGAGCTGGGGCGGTAGCGGCGGGGACCTCGGGGTGGAGGTGAGAAGCGGGGGCTTTGGGCGGTCTGAGAACCGAGGGCAGGAGGGGTGTGAGGCGTGATGTTGCGGGCGAGGTAGTGGGAAGATGGAGAAACTGGGGAGCCCAGAGGTTGGGGTGTGGTCAGGTTGGATCTGTGGATTTAGGTAACTGATGTAAAATGTTGAAGATGACCCTTTTTCTTTTTGGAAGTAGTGAGATAGAAGATGAAGGGTTGTATTTCAGAATGAAGATGAGCTGTGGATGTTGCCTTCTAAGCAGTTGGAGAACCTATTGCACTAGATCTCACATTTCCACTTTAGGGTTTTGGTTCTGTTTCTTTTTTGTTTTTTCGTGGCCGGGTGAGTGGGAGGTTGAGGAGCGAAGAGACTCTCTTTGCTTTGGCTCTGGATGGGTAAATTGTGAGCGTGGATGAATAAGAAGTTTTACACTCAAGAAGAGGAGGGTCTAGGGTTTAGAGCACGTCATTCTGGCAGCAACCATTAGGAAATAAGTCTCATTACACTTAGCTCCTTAAAGGTGTTGTTTTCTAACTTTTTCTCTTTCTGTTTTTTTGCTGTGCCTAAAAGATCTCTTTATACCATTTTTATTTGTTATTTATTTTTAATAGGCTTTATCTTGACCCTTTAACAGAAGGCTTGAGACTCAGTAGTTGCTTTGGAAGGCACATTTCTAAGTAATAATTGCAAGTGGTTGTGGTTTACTGCTTTGGGTGGGTAAAATGAACTATTTGAACAGTTATGTTGGAGCTAATTGTATGAAAAATGTTTTAAAGACTGTCTTTTACAGTTTTCCAGTAGACCATATATTTAGGTATTTTGTGTTTAACATTAAATGCCTGGAGATTATTTTTATTACTCAATGGCAGATGTATTTATTACAGTCTTTATTAAACACTTTAAAAATGAGGTGGATGTTTTTTCCTTAGGTAGGCCCCTCAATTTCTAAGGAATGTTCTTAGAGTCAAGTGATTTTAAAATGCTCTTTAATAACATTGTGGGAGCATGTTTCTCACTTTGTTGGGAGATGTTACTGAGAGTAAACAGTGTTCAGTAGGTGTTTCACAACTTAGCACAGTACATCTGAATCTTCTTTTCTGCATTCCTGCTTCCTATTGTTGTTGATGTTAGGTGCCATTGGGTTCAATTTAGAGTGACCCTAGATACAACAGCAGGAAACACTCCCTGACATTGTGCCATGCCTGGCACTATGTCAGTACTTCTCTGGTATTCATAGGGTTTCCAGTGGCTGTTTTCTTTTTTCGGGATGGTTTCATGTGTGGGCTGCCAGGTCCTTCTCCCATTGTTATGGAGCTGGAGATGGAAACCAGGGCCTCAGGCAGCACAGAGCAAGCACTCTACCTACTGAGCTAAACCCCAGGCCATGTTTTCTATTAGATCTTACCTGTTGGTTGGTGTCTTAAGCTATTCTTTGTGCAGGGTACCGGTCCTGTGATGGACATGCATTATGTAATGTGTAAAGGAAGGCATGACTCCCAATAATTCGTTTATGAAGGAAGAGAAACCATCATGAAATGGAATTTAAACATTAACTTTCCCAAAGCTTACCCAATATGTTTGGGAAAATAGCCAGGGAAGTGCTTTCCTGTAACCCAAGAGAGAACTATCCGGATTAGTTTTAGTATTTGTAGAGCATTGCCTTTTTTACATGCCTACTTAATGAGCATGTCATCTTCTAGGAAATACTTCTGCTTACAGAGACTTAGAGGAAACAGAGGGTATAAAAGCTATTAGGTGAGAAAGTGTGTGGTCCAATCTTCAGTTATAAATAAAAGATTAAATTAGCTGTTTTCAGACATTGAATTATGGTTGGTCCAGTGAGTAGTTTTTATTTTGGATTAGTTGTAAGGAAAACTAAAAAAAGTCCTTATGTTTAGTTTTGGCTTTGAAATTATACTTAGATTTAATTAATTGGAACAAATGTGAACTAAGATACTGGGTGAAACTTGTGCATGCATACTCCTAAAATGACATTCGCATGCTTGATAGTGAGATGTGATTTCTTTTTTAGTTTTATTTTTAGTACTGAAGGGTTGAACCTAGGGCTTTGCACATGCTAGGCAAGTGCTCTGCCAATGAGCTGCACCCTCAGCCCTTTTTATATTTTTTGTTTTTGAGACAGTCTTACTAAATTGCACAGGTTGCCTCTGTGAGCTTGCAATCCTCCTGCTTCAGTCTCCAGAGTAGCTGGGATTGCACATGTGTACCATGGTACCCAGCTGAAATGTGATTCTTTTTGTAGGAATGAAATTGTATAATTTTGGGGAAAGTCTAAGGTAGAAGCAACCTATTTAGGGACGTGGTTGGAATTTTTAAAAATGTTTTTCTCTTTTTTTCTTTTACTTTTCTTTTCTTTTCTTTTCTTTTCTTTTTTTTTTTTTTTTGAGACAGGGTCTCCTTGTGTAGATCAGGTTGGTCTTGAACTCCTATGGATCTTCCTGCATCAGCCTCAGGAGTGATGGGATTATAGTTGTGGGCTACCATACTCATAGAATTTCTTGTGCCTAAAAACGCCTTGTGTTTTATTTCTTAAGAAATGTTGCTTGCTAGTCATTCCTTGTGATATCCTTGTTGAGTCTACGGATGTGTTTTTTTTTTCCTTCATTGCTGAAGTCATAAAGATGGCAGTGTCTTAATTCAACATTAATATGAGAAGCTTAAAAAGTGAAGTTTCTCATAGCTACAGCTGGTCTATTTTATACTGTATTTATGCTTTTAGAGGTAGCATGAGAGGTGTTAAATGTGTGATATATACATATTGTATCAGAAACACTGATAGAAATCTGGGGTGTTGATGCACACCTGGGAGGCTGAGGCAGAAGGATCCCACATTTCAGGCCAGCCTGGGCCACATAGCAAGACTTTGTCTCAAAACAACAACTATAACAACAACAACAACAACAACAGCAACAAAAGAATTAAGCTATATCCCACATAAGAATTACCCATTGATCTGAAAATTGATAATTGATGTACTGATTATATATTGAACCACAATGCTTTCTTCCCTGATCTTTCTCCATCAATGTTTCTTTTCTCTCTCTTTCTTTCCCCTTCCCTCTCTCCCTCCATTCTCTCCCTCTTTCTTTCTTTCTTTTTTTTTTTTTTCTTTCACATTTTGTCATGTAGCCAGGCTGGCCTCAAACTCACCATCTTCTTGCCTCAGCCTCCGGAATACTGAGGTTACAGGTTTGTACCACCACACCTGTCTTTGGGATATAGTTTAATTCTGAGAGTATTCAGATGTTTCAGGAGTGTGGGCTCTGGAGTCAGAGGGCCTAAGTTCAAATCCTAGCTTTGCCCTTGTATGACGTAGGACAAACTGCTTAACCTTCATTTTTTAACCTTAATGGGTGCCTCAAGTTCTTCATCTGCAAAAAGGGAATAATTAACAGTAGTACTTCTTAAGATGGTTAAGTGAATTAATTCATGTGGTTACAACAGTTTTGGTGTATAATTTGCTAGTTTGCTAACACCTATAGAGTTTTTACTGTGAACACTGGTAATTCATTCACTTAATAAATGTATATTGAACACATTATGCATAGGTGCTGGAAGTATAGCAGTGAAAAAGAAAATAAAAATCTGAATTTTCTTATTAGTAATTTTTTAAGTTA
Organism: Pedetes capensis; assembly: GCA_007922755.1. Taxonomy (NCBI): domain Eukaryota; kingdom Metazoa; phylum Chordata; class Mammalia; order Rodentia; family Pedetidae; genus Pedetes; species Pedetes capensis. The sequence goes on along the minus strand of VMDO01013039.1, from coordinate 49,920 downwards.
AAAATTTGAATTTTAATGGCACTTTTATCCTAGTTGAGAAACAGGGAGTAAGTAAATAAGTGAATAAATTGCACATATATTAGATATTAGTAATTGTCATGAAGGGAAATGAAACTGGAAGAGGATAGGAAATGTGGGAATGGGGGTGGAGGAGGCTTGTAGACCATTGGAAAGGCATTGAGTTTTACTTTGTGTAAAGTAAGGGAGCCACTATGGAATTTGTAGCAAGAGAATGACATAATCTGAGTTGTGTTTTAAAAGAATGGCTCTGACTATGTTGTGGGGCCTTATTGGAAGGGTGCAAGATGGAAATAAGGACACTAGGCAGGAGATTGTATTTTGTATTGTAGTGTTCCAGGAGAGAGTGGCTCTGACCAAGGTAACAGCAAGATGAAGTGAGGAGTAGTGGTTGGATTTTGGATATGTATTGAGAGTAGACCCGTTGTGTTTGCTGGTGATTGAGTGTAGGATGTGAACAAAACAGAAAAAGCATAACGGAAGTTTTGGGCTTGAATAACTGGAAGAATAAGTTACCATAACTGAATGGAGATAGTGGTTGGAGCATGCTTGGGGGAAAACCACAAGTTCAAGGGAGATTTCTAGAAAAATGAGAAGTATGGCTGTTTTCAGCTGGTATGTAAAACTGTTGAGATGGTGAGATCATCAAGGGAGTGAATTTAGGTAGAGAAGAGATCCAAATATTTGAGCCTTGGAGAACTGATTCATTTGTTTATTCATTCAACCGTTATTTAATAGCTGGGCATTGTGGCACATGTGTGTAACCCCAGCTACTCAGGAGGCTACAGAAGGAGGATCTTGAGTTTGAGGCCAGAGGCAGCTTGTGCAATTTAGTGAGATCCTGTCTCAAGATAAAAAATAACATAAAGAAAAAGGAGGCTGGGGGTGCAACTCAGTGTGGTAGAGCACTTATCTAGCATGTGCAATGCCCTGGGTTCAATCCCCCAATCCCGCCAGTACTGCGAAACACAAAAACAACCAAAACAACAACACAAAAACCTAGTTATTTAATAAACATTGTTCTAGGTTTTTATTTATTCATATATATATATTTTGAGACAGAGTCTCATTCTGTAGCTGAACTGGCCTGGAATTTGGTGTGTAGCCCAGGCTGGCCTTGAATTCACAGGCAATCATTCTGCCTCAGCCTCTCAAGTGCTGGGATTACAGATGTGAGCCACCACTCTTAGTGGTTCTAGGTACTTTTTTATGCACTGGGGGTATAGCAGTGAACAAAGCTGACAGACATCTCTCACCTTGTTGTATTTTCCTTACCAAGAAACTGAAAGATTCACTGGGGAAATGAGGAGGAACCCAGCTGAGCGATAAGTTGATAAATCATCACTGAGTAGGGAGGAAAAGCAGGAGTGTGTGAAGTTCTAGAAGTGAAGGAAAGGAAATTTTCAAGGAGGAGGGAATGATTAACTGTGTCATTATTTAAGATGTGTCAGCATTGAGTAAAAGAATTTGGCTTGACTATAATGTCTAGTAAAAGATGACTAAGTATCTTAGTGTAACATAGATGAGACAGATTAAGACTTTTAGATTTTTACTTCCCTGGATTGATTTTTTAAAAATATTTCATTCTTCTTTTCAGAACAAAGTAGGCCACTTGGGAGTACTTGTATGAAGGAGATGTATGTGACTTTTTATTGTCATTGTTAATCTTATGTGCACTTAATAAATTGTAATATGTGTACCAAATCAGAAGGGTACAAAAGAGTACTCAGGGAAAAGGAAGTCTCTTTTGTCCCATCTCCTTTTTTCTTGAAGACAATCATTGTTTCCAGATTCTTGTTTTGCCTACCAGTGAAATTTTGTGCAATATGGCATTTACCTATTCTCAAATTACATAAGCATAAGAAATATTTTATCTTCTAATTTAATATTGAACTCTGGTGCTATTTTAGAATAGATTATTTAGAAGATAGTTTTAGAATCTTTATCAAGGGAAATAATGATCACTAGGGTCCAACATGGATTCTCTACATCATATTAGACAATAATTCTAGTTTTGTAGAATTGACATGGTGACTGGACTGATAAATAAAAGAACTGCAGCAGTTGTCATGTAGCTGGACTTCAGCTATATCTTTTCATGCTGTCTTTGTGGAAAATATGAAAAAAACATGTCTTGGAGGACAGTGACTAGCTATCATGTGTTCTCTACTGAGCAAATAATAGTTACTTGCTTTTAGCTCAGTTGGTGGGTGCTGCCCCATGTTCTCTGAGGACCTGGGTTCTATCCCAGCACTGCAAAAAATGGGAGAAGGACATGACAATCCACTCCTAAAGCAATCCCGAAACAATCAGCCGCTGAAAACCCTACGAGGGTCGCTATGAGTCAGACCCAACTTGATAGCACCTAACAACAACAAGCTAAAAATTTGATGAATGAATGGCTAATAGTACAATTAAGTGAATTCACAACTGATTGAATGTCTAGACCTAGAAAATAAGAGCTGCTTACTGAGTGTGAAGAGTTAGAGGAACTGATGTTAGATGGCTCATTCATGTGTATATTGAAATGATCAAGGTGGTAGCAGGAGTGGTGATACAGAGTAGGGGTATCTGTGAGGTAGTTGCCAGTATGTCCTGAGTGTGGTGGATGTCCAGGTTGTTAGCTGATAGTGAAGAGATGGAGACAGAAGACCATGCTGCTGAACAGCATGAGAATCAGAGTAAGGATTTTTTTGAGGGTTTAGGAATAATGATCTGGCAGTGGCATTGGCAGAAAGTAGGGTACTATCCTGATTTCTCAATATTGCTTTTGGTATGAGAGACTTAATAGCCTCCCATTGAAAGGGCTACATGGCAAGAAGTTTCCTGACTGGAAAGTCAGTTTTCAGATAAGGCAGAGAGATAGCCAGAACATTTTGAGGAAATTAAAGACTTAAGATGAGTTTCCATGACAGTATGCTTTTTAAATCTGGCTGCTTATTCTCATCATTTAAACTTAAAAAAGTCTCTCTTCTCTTAATAAAAAACTTTTCCAACTACATATTTTATTGCAATAAATTGTTCTGTGCCTTACAACCAAATTTTTTTGAAAGTTGTCTATATTTGCTATATATCTCCATTTGTTCACCTGAGATTCTCATTCCAGCCTATTTCTGTCTTGTCCCTGCTTGCACTATTTCAGTGAAACTGAAAATAGCCAATAGAAAAATGAAATATGAAAATAGCCAGTGGCTGTTTTTCTGTCCTCCTTTTATTTAACCTCTTAGCAGCTGTACTAGTTGTCTATTGCTGCATAACAAGTGACCCCCAAACAACATGTATTTATTATTTCATAGATTCTGTGGGTCAGGAATCTGGGTGTGACTGTGTCTCTTGTAAGGCTGAGGACATGTTGACTATGGCTGCAGTCATCTCAGAGCTCCATTGGATGAGGCTCTGCATCTAGGCTGACTCCTGTGGCTATTGGCAGGCCTCAGGTCTTTGTTGACTCTTTGCTGGAGAAATCAGTCCCTCGCCATTTAGGACTCTGCATAAGATTACTTATCTTTTATCACTAGATCTGTATGAGAAGAGAGGAGATATTAGCCAGATTCTTTTTGTAACCTAATCTTGGAAGTGATGTGCTATCACTTGTGCTGTATTCTATTCATTAGAAGCTTGTCACTAGACCCAAAGCACTCAAGGCAGATTTCACAATGGCTTGAATACTAGGAGGCAGAAATCATTCAGAGCCATGTTGGAGACTGCTTACCACAGCAGCATTTGACAGTTGATTTCTTCTTCCTTTGTAAAGCTTTCTTTTTTTTCTTGGGGGTTTTCAGAACATGGTTCTGTTTTTCTTGCTGGTTCTCTGGGCTCTCTTCCTCAGTCACCTTTTGAATCTTTTTCTGCCTGTTCATTAAACATTTAAATTTCTTTATGCCATTTCATCCCTCTTGTTTGTATTTCATCCCCTCTTGTTTGTTTGTTTGTTTCAGACAAGGTCTTGCTCTGTAGCCCAGAATAGCCTGGAACTTGCCGTGTGGCCTAGGTGGACCTCAACGTTGTGATCCTCCTGCCTCAGCCTCCTGGAGTGATGGGATTTTATAGGCATATGCCACCATGCCCAGTTTCTGTTTCATTTTTCATCTTATGCCAAGTATTCATTTTTCTTTCTTGAGCTTATACCTGACTCTTTAGTCTAAGGACTAGACTATCCAGCTTGCTCCTCAGTAATCCATTTGAATGCTCCTTACACTTGTCAGGTGCCGTCGAGTTAGTATCCGACTCATAGCTACCCTATGTACAACAGGTGAAACATTATTGTTAGTGCTTCTCTGCTATTCATAGGGTTTTCAATGGCAGATTGATCATAGGATTTCAGTGGCGAAGTAGGTTGCCGGGTCTGTCTCCCAAGCCTATAGCACCTGGTGTTCCCAGGTGGTCTCCCATCCAAGTACTAACCAGGCCCAACCCTGCTTAGCTTCTGAGATCTGACGGGATCGGATACCACAAGGCTACAGCTGCAGGCTCCCTTACACTTAGTACATCTGAGTCTGAATGTATGATTCCTGTTCTTCCTCTGGTGTTTCTTAATTCATAAGATTACATCACCATTTTCTCAAACCAGAGATATGTGTCATAGTCTTGATTTCTCCCTCTAATCCAGCTTTCATTTTACTATTCCCTATTGATTTTATAAAAGTCATTGCTATTTAGTGATGTTTTCATGAGGTATGGCATCCTATGCTGAGTTACAAGCATTGAATGAGTGTTGCTAAGGTTTCTTCCAACCTATGTTAATAGCTGCCGAAGGTTTTTGAGTAGGAGACACAGAACCACGGCTGTGCTTCAGAAGGGTAGCTATTCTTGAACTATCACTTTTTAGTGGTTTACAAAGAATGAAACTAAGCTCCTATATTCTTTCCTACTTTCTTTGTTAGGTTATGCTGTGTGATGAACAATTTTCATCTGACCAACCCTTGTGCATACATCATTTTCATTTTTTCCCTTATTGTTTTTGTTTGAAAGTCCTTTTATTTGGAAATAAGATAACCAAAAGAAAAAATTGCTTGTACGTCAGTTAAATATGAAATTATAAAGATATAAAAATAAAAGTTCAGACCTTAAACACAATTTTATTATAGGAATGTTACTACTCTATTAAAGCAGAAAATATGTAAAACAAATGTATAGATTAACAATTTATGAAACTAACACTTAGCTGGGCACTATGGTGCATGCCTGTAATCTCAGATTCTTGCGGGGCTGAGGCAGGAGGATTGCCAGTTCTAGGCAACAGGCAGCCTACACAACTAAGCAAGACCGTGTCTCAAAATAAAAAATAAAAAGGGGTTAAGGGTACAGCTCAGAGGTAGAGCACTTGCCTAGCATGTGCAAGGCCTTGGGTTCAGCCCCCAGTATTGCTAAAAACAAACAAACAAATAAAATCCTCCAAACACTTGTATAGCCATCATCTAGGTCAAACATTAGGACTTTGCCAGCATTCTAGACGCCTTCCTTACCCTTTCCCATTCTCTATCTATTCCTACCTTATAAAGATGGTCACTGTCCTAATTTACAGGTGAATCACTTTTTTGCTTTTCTGTCTTTGACAGGGTTTCACTCTCTAGCCCAGGCTAGCCTCAGACTCACTGTGTAGCCCAGGGTGGTCTTGAACTTGCCATCCTCCTGCCTCAGCCTCCTGAGTGCTGAGACTGTGCCTTGTGCCACCATGCCTGTCCTTTCCTTTTCTTTGTACTGTTATGCTATCATGCCCATCTTTTGTTTTTCTTTATATAGTAGGTCCCCCCTTCATCTGTGGGTGGCCTACTATACATTTAAAAATGCTTTATTGAAGCTGGGCGTGGTGGTGCATCCTTGTAATCTTAGTCTCTAGGAGACTGAGGCAGGAGGATCTTGTGTTTGAGGCCAGCTTGGGCTAGTGAGACCCTGTCTCAAATGAAAGAAAAAACCTTCTTGAATTGTACTTGCCTTTTTGTTGTTGTTGTTCTTTAGACAAGGTGTCCCTATGTAGCCCAGGCTGGCCTGGAACACATAATCCTACCTCCTTCCCAAATGCTGGTATTACAGGCCTGTGCCACCACACCTAACTCTGTACTTACCCCTTTTCTGATGTGAGATGATACAATGCCTATGTGATGTGATGAATTGAGGTATATGACACAGGCATTGTGATGTAGCTAAGCTCCTATGTAGGGGTTACTTGAATATAGGGCCATGGTACTGTGATAGTTGATCTAATAATCCAGATAGCCACTATGTTTGGATTATCTCATGAGACGGTATGGATGTCTGGATTATCTGATGAGACAGCCACTATGTCTCATTATCTAATGAGATGGTAGCATATATAGCATAGATACGCTGGACAAAGGGATGATTCACTTCCTGGACAGGATGGAGTAGATGGCTGGAGATTTCATGATGTTATTCAAAATAATACACAATTTAAAACTTACAAATATTTGCTTTTGCAATTTTCCATTTTATATTTTCATATTGTAGTTGACCATTGATAACTAAAACCACAGAAAGTGAAACTCAGCTAAGGGGGACTACTGTATTTCAGTTTAGTTTTGGCTATTTTCCAACTTTATATATATGAAATCATACTGTATTCTTTTATACCTGATGTCTTCGACTCAACATTTTGTTTATGAGATTTAGATTTATTTTGTGTAGAAGTTTTTATTGCTGAATAGGAGTCCATTGTATAAATAGACCACAGTTTATTACATTATTGATAAATATTTAAATTGTATCTTGTTTTGAACTCTTATGAATTATACCCCTATGACCATTCTTGTACAAGTCTTTTGGTGCATGTATATATATTTTATTTTATTTTTTGTTTTTTTGTTTTGTTTATTCAGGTAAGGTCTCACTGTGTAGACTAGACTGGCCTTGAACTTGGAATCCTCCTGTTTCAGGCTTCTGAGTGCTGGGATTATAGGTGTGTGCCACCATGCCTGGCTTATATTTCTGATGTGTGTATAGCCCGGGGCTGGGATTTATCTCAGTTGGTAGAGCACTGCTCTGCAGTCTCTGAGGTCCTGAGTTTGATTCCCAGCACTGCAAAAATGGGGGAAGGATGTGGCAATCCATTCCCAAGGCAGTCCCGAAACAGCCATTGAAAACCCTATAAGGGTCTCTATGAGTCAGACATGACTTGATGGCACCTAACAACAACAACAGCAACAACATGTAGCCCAGAGCAAAAGTCCTGGGTCTAGAATATGCCTACATGCTATTTTAGTGGATCATTAGTAAACACTATTTCTGTATAGTTGTACAAAATTACAGTCTCAAAAGCAGTGTTTGAGAGTTCTTTTTGTTCCATATTCTTGCTAACACTTTGTATTGTTAGTATTATCAGTGTTAGTAATTTTAGCTGTTCTAGTGAATTTTTAGTGATATTTCATAAGTGTTTGTTTGTTTGTTTGGGTTATTTTTTGAGACAAGCTTTCACTGTGTAGCCCAGGCAGTCCTAGAACTTGTTATGTATACCACGCCTGCCTCAAGCTCGCTTTGATCCTTCTGCCTCAGTCTCCCCAGTGCCGGGATTACAGGTATGTGCCACTACTCCTGACTTGGTATCTTGGTATTATAATTTGTTTTTCACTGATTACTAATGAGGTTGAATATCTTTATATCTTTTGGTTATTGGGAAACCTTCTTTCATGAAATACTATTCAAATGTGTTGCTCAATTTTCTGTTTGTCTTTTTACTAATGTATGTTGTTGTTGTTGTTGTTAGGTGCTGTGGAGTCAGTATCCGACTCATAGCGACCCTCATAGGGTTTTCAATGGCTGTTTCAGGATTGCCTTGGGAGTGGATTGCCAGGTCCTTCTCCCATTTTTGCGGTGCTGGGAATTGAACTTTGGTCCTCAGAGACTGCAGTGCAGCGCTCTACCAACTGAGCTAAATCCCAGCCCTTACTAATAGGAGTTCCTTATATATCTTGGATATGAGCCTTTTGGAACCTGGGGTTTAGCTCAGTTAGTAGAGTGCCACTCTGTGCTCTCTGAGGCCCTGGGTTTGATCCCCAGAACTGCAAAAAATGGAAGAAGGACGTGGTGGCCCACTCCTGAAAACAATCCTGAAAACAATCAGCCATTGGAAACCCTATGAGGGTCACTGTTAGTAGGACTCCACTCCACAGCACCTAACAGCAACAACATGAGCCCTTTAGTTATTTGTGTTGCAGGTATTTCTACCTCACCCAGTACCTTTCCTTTTTGTCCCCCCCCCCACTTTTTTTAAAAAAATACTGGAAATTTGAACCCAGGTTCATGTATGAGCATGCTAGGCAAGTGCTCTACCACTGAGCTATACCCTTGACCTTTTTAAATTTTTTTATTTTGAGACAGGGTCTTACTAAGTTGTGGCTCCTTGTGGCCTGGAACTAGAAATCCTCCTGCTTTAGCCTCTTGGTCAGGGGATTATAGGTATGAGCCACAGCACCTGCCAAAAAAAATGTTCTTAATTTTCATGTAGTCCAGTTAATATTTAAATTTATGGTTAGTGCTTTTTATATCCTGTTAAGAAATCTTTATAATCATGAAGCTATTGTCTTTTATTATTTTCTGGAAGTATTACTCTTACACCTTTCTGTGATTTGCCTGTAATTGATTTTTGTGTAGCTGTGAGGTAGGAGTTGAAGTTAATTTTTTCCCCATACAATTGGCTGATGTTCTCATCACCATTTATTGATTATTCCTTCTTTTTCTGGTGCTTTGTAATAAATTAAGACACTCTATTCTGTTTATTGGTGTTTTGGCCTAGTACCACACTGTCTTAGTTGCTATAGCTTTATAGAAAGTTTTAATGTTTGCAGAGGAAGTGCTCCCACCTTGTTTTTCAAGAATGTCTTCCTTACTATGTACCCCACCTACACATATAAATAAAATACTAATAAAACACATACACATACACACACAGAATGTCTTTTTGACATTCAGTATTTTTTGGTGACTGTCATGATTATACAGATCAAAGGAATAGCATGGGAAGTTCAGAAATAACCCATTCATTTATGGTTAATAGATTTTTGACAAAAGTGCCAAGATAATTCACTGGAGGAAAGGATAGTCTTTTCCACATGGGTATTAGAAGAATTTGCTATCCATATGCAAAGAAAAATGAACCTCACAGTTTACCTCATAGGAGAAAATCTTCGAGTTCTTGAGTGAAGAAAGGACCCTTCTTTCTTTCTTTTTTTCTTTTCTTTTCTTTTTCTCTTTTCTTTTCTTGAGGTGGAGTCTTTCTATATTGCACAGGCTGGTCTCAAGTTCCTGGGCTCAAGTGACTCTTCCCCTCAGCCTCCTGAGCAGCTACAGGTGTGTACTGTCATGCCCAGCTAGGATTTCCTATATATGATACCAAATGTAAGACTCACAAAAGAAAAAAAAAAAAAGACAATTTAGCTTTATAAAAGTTAAAAGTTTTGCTCTTCAAAAGACATTGTGAAGAAAATAAGAAGAGGAACCACAGAATGGGAGAAAATACTTGCAAATCATGTAGCTGATGAAAGATTTGTATCTAGAACATGTAAAGAACTCTTGAGAACTGAATAATAAGAGAAGCAATCCAAAGAAAATATGGGCAAAAGATTTTAGCAGACACTTCCCCGAAATGGTAATAAGCCCTTGAAAAAGATGCTCACCATCATTACAATGGCTAAAATCAAAAGATTAAAATAGTGTTGGCGAGAATGTGGAGAAACTGGTTTTTTTTTGACTGCTGATGGGAACGTTAAGTGTTACAGCCATTATGGAAAATAGTTTGATAGTTTACTATAAGTTAAACATATATTTGCTCTATGTCCTGAACCTTTGGTCTTAGCTATCTACCAAAGAGAAAATGAAAACATATGTCTACACAAAGACTTGTATGAAGATATTCATAGCAGCATTATTCATAATAGCAGAATTGGGAGCAGTACAAATAGTCCCTCAGCGGGTGAGCTGATGAACAATGAGAACGAACAAGCTACTGATAAATATAACTGTATAAATAAACCTCAGAAACATTATGGTAAATGAAAAAGCTACTGGTTTACAATTTTATTTATGTGAAAGTTATAGAAATGGCAAGTCAGTGCCCCCCCCCTCCCCCCCGCATAGGGGGGTGGGGGGTGGGGTAGGAATGAGGATTAACTGAAAATGTGCATAAGAAACCTTGAGGTAGTTGAAGTGTTCTAAAACTGGGTTTTGGTGATAGTTACACAACTGTTTAAATTTACTAAAGCTCATCAAATTGCATACTTACAATAGATGAATTTTATGGTATGTAAACTATGAATTAATGAAGCTATTTTAAAAAAGAAGAATTTTTTTAGCTGAGCACAGTGGCTCATGCCTATCATCCCAGCAACTCTAAAGGTAGAGGCAGGAGGATTGTAGGTTTGAAGTCAGAGGCAGCCTGCATAAACTTAGTAAGATCTTGTCTAAAGCTAAGAAACTTAAAAAATAGGCTGGGGTGCAGCCAGTGGTGGAGCAGTTGCAAAGTGTGCACAAGGCCGTGGGTTCAACCCCCAAGTACTATTTAAAAAAATAATTTATTTGACTCTTATTGGCCTGTTATATTTCCATATGAATTTTAGAATCAGGCTGCCTCTTGCCGTGTGTGTGTGTGTGTGTGTGTGTGTGTGTGTGTGTGTGTGTGTGTGTGTGTGTGTGGTTTTGTAGGGAAAAGATAGGTGATGAGGAGGGAGGAGACTAAGGTGACTGGATACATTCAGATAGAACAGCTAGGCTAGGAGCAGTGTTGTCCATACTGTAGCCACTAGCTACATATGACTGAATATAAACCTAAACTCACTTAAATGAAAAAAGACTGAAAATTCAAAATTTAGTTTTTCAGATGTACTAGCCACAGAAAATAACAGTCTCTCATTTAAATTTTGGAGATTTATGCCAGAGCTCTAAGGAATCATGCATTTTAAGGTATTGATAGAGATTCTTTTTTTTTTTTTTTTTGCTGTACTGGGGGTTGAACCCAGGGCCTTGTGCCTGCATGCTTTGTAAGGGCTGGACCACTGAGCTGCGCCCCCAGCCCTTTTTCTTTTCTTTTCTTTTCTTTTCTTTTTTTTTTTACTTTTTGAGACAGGGTCTCGCTAAGTTATGCAGATTGCCTCTGGTCTCGAACCTTGCGATCCTACTACCTCCGCTTCCTGAGACACTGGGATTACAGGTGTGTGCCATGGTGCCCGGTGATAGAGATTCTTGTCAAAAGAATGTCTGGTTATATGTGCAAGATGAGACTAGGGCTTTCGTATTGGTCACTGCAGATATAGAACATTTCTGTTGCCACAGAAGATTCTGTTGGACAGTACTGGTTGGCAGTTTTTGGTATCTACTTCCTTTTCCCCCAGAGAAAAGTGAGGGTAACAGATCGTGGTCTCTAGTCTCCAGAGAATTTTGGCTCCATAATATTAGATTGTGATATACTGGAGATTCTGTTAGACACCATCACACATCTGCTGGCCACCACTGCCGCCACCACCACCACCACCACCACCACCACCACATCATCATCATCATCATCAGATATAGAACATTTCTTTAGTTAGGAAAGTTTGTGTTAGAAGTACTGAGAGAGAGAGTGATCTCATTCTTTGAGTTATTGATAGTTGTGGTGGGGGACAACAGGAGCCTCTAGATAGTACTGTTCAAGAGAAATATGAACTACATAGGCAGTTTAAAAAAATGTTTTGAGATGGGTCTCACTATGTTGCCTAGGCAAGCCTTGAACCCCAAGGCTTAAATGATCTTTCTGCCTTAACCTCCTGGATTTCATTAATTTTTTTAGTAATCCTATTAAAGAATAAAATGAAACAATTAGATTTTATAATTTTATTTGGGGGCTGGGATTTAGCTCAGTTGGTAGAGTGCTGCGCTGCAGTCTCTGAGGTCCCGAGTTTGATTCCCAGCACCACAAAAACTGGAGAAGGACCTGGCAATCCACTCCTGAGGCAATCCCAAAACAGCCTTTGAAAACCCTGTAAGGGTGGCTATGAGTCGGATACCAACTCGATGGCACCTAACAACAACAACAATTTTCTTTGATTTTTAAAAAAATTTTTGTTGTTGTGTAGACACAGGGTCTCACTTTGTAGCCCACACTAGTCTCTTAACTCTCTATCTTCCTGCCTCCGACTCCTAGGTACTGAGATTATAGGCCTGTGCCACCATACTCAGCAAAAATTAACTTTTAAATTCAATTAAATAAGATAAAGAATTCAGTTCCTTTGTCTGAATAGTCATATTTCAAGTGCTCAGCAATTACATGTGGCTAATCCCTACTGTATTCCTGGAGTGCTGGAATAAGTGAGTGCCTTTATTTGGTAGTTGCAAATTTAGGTTTGGTGCTCAGAAAAGGTATTGAGACAGATAGGTAGATAGGAGAGATTTTGAAGAATCTGAAGGTAAAAACAGTTTGTGATTTGGGGCAAACCAATTTTAACCTCTTTGTGCTCCATTAAAAAAAAATCTATAGTGCTGGGATGTGGCTCAGTGGTGGAGTGCTTTTCTAGCATATGTGATCACCTGTGTTCCTACACCAACTCCACCAAAAACCAAAACAAAACAATAAATGCATTCCGGTGAGAGTATACTACTAGATGAATATGTAGATGAATATGTAATATACTGGCTTCAAGTCTGACCTTAGAAATAGATACTTGATCTTGGAAAGTTTAGGTTTTCTAACTTGTAGTTTTCTGTTCTGTTCCGTTTTTTTTTTTCCCCAGTACTGGGGGTTGAACCCAGGGCCTCGTGCTTGCATGCTTTGCAAGCATGTCCTGGACCACTGAGCTGCACCCCCAGCCCATTTTTTTTCACTTTTTGAGACAGGGTCTCACTAAGTTTCATAGACTGCCTCTGGTCTCAAACTTGCAATCCTCCTGCCTTCACCTCCTGAGGCTCTGGGATTATAGGTGTGCGCCACCATGCCTGGCTGCTTGTAGTTTTCTTATTTGTGAGATAATAAAAATTGTTCACCTAAAGGTTTGTTGAAAGTTAAATGAAGCATTCTGGCAAGTATTTACTATATGTAAAAAATACCGTGTTTCTTCACTTTACTGGGATTGAATCCAAGGCCTTGTGCATGCTAGGTAGGTGCTCTAACAGAGCTACATTTCCTACTCCATTTCCTCACTTGTAAGTTTGGCTTTTCTTTTTTTGTGGGGTATGCCATCAATGTACCAATTCATTCTTTTTAGGAGCAAAGGAAACGTTAATTATACATATTAGTTATAAGCTGAATCCCAATTTCAGAAACTTCAAAATAAGAAGAATATATTTTAAAAAGGAAATAGTTATTATTGAGGAATGCTCATTGTGACTCAGATACTATGCTAAATGCTTTATATGGTGATGTAAATGTTTTTTAAAAACGTGCAGTGTAGCTGGGTATGGAAGTTGTTAGATGCCGTTGATTCAGTGTCCAACTCATAGCGATCCTACGTACAACAGGCAAAACACTATTGTCAGTGCTTTTTTGCTATTCAGAGGGTTTTCAATGGAGGATTGTTTTTTGGGAGTGGGTTGCCAGGCCATTCTCCCAAGCCTGTAGCACCTGGTGTTCCCAGGCGGTCTCCTATCCAAGTACTAACCAGATCTGAGCCTGTTTAGCTTCCAAGGTCTGATGGTATCATACGCCACAGTGCTACGGCTACAGACATGGCAGTTGTTGTTGTTAGGTGCCGTTGAGTCGGTATCCGACTCAAAGCGACCCTCATAGGGTTTTCAATGGCTGACTGTTACGGGATTGCCTTGGGAGTGGATTGCCCGGTCCTTCTCCCATTTTTGTGGTGCTGGGAATTGAACTCAGGACCTCAGAGACTGCAGCGCAGCGCTCTACCAACTGAGCTAAATCCCAGCCCCAGGCATGGCAGTACACATCTGTAATTCCAGCACTTAAGCAATTCGGGCAGGAAGACTGCAGTTTAACGTCAGCCTGGCCTACATAGCAACACCTTCCCTCAAACTCCCTGCCCCCCAAAACCACCAAAACTAGAAACCAAAACCAAATATGCAGTGTAACCTTTCTATTTTAGTTTCACTGCAGTAGACTTTGAAATAGAAAATCTGTTTGAATTCTGGAAACTTGGAAAGGTATGATGGCAAAACTCTTTTTCTCAGCAATTTCAGGAAATAGTGAATTCCTCTTGAATCCCTGATTATTCTTAAATTTGTGATTTCATAGGACTCTGGGCTAAATGTGCAGAATTTTAAGATTCTATAATTCTGTGTGTATATATGCAAAGACTTAGGATTTTAAAAAATGTGTTGGTAGAGTTTATTCAGAGAAGGATAACACAATAGAGACTCTTCAAGGTTGAAGGGAAAGGAATTATGACTTTTAGTAGGTTTGCAAATCTTTTTTCCAAGATCTTTTCATCAGGTTCCACTTTGTCCATTATATCTGGCAGTGTGCCATTCTACTAGTGTCTTAGAGAAGATATTGTTATAATGCTGTGTGGAGAATGTGTATTATATTTTTTGTTTACCTTATAAATATCTCATAGTATATCTGTGTTTGCCTATTCAATTATAATTAATTTGAAGTTGGTTAGTATGTTGCTATTAAAGGACTTTCCAGTTTCATTCATCTTATGAATATTTGCTGTTCCTTTGGAGACTCAGGTTATAGACAGCTATTATTATCCTGTGAGGAAAGCACAAGAGACTGCTTTCTGCTGTTACATTTTATACTTGTAGTTATTTGTGAGAAAAGTGAGAATTAAAGGCTACATACTATCATTGTTTGTAGAAGTATTATTTTTAGATCTGTGAATATACCCCAAGATTGAGAGCGGGTGTACAGGGGTATATATGGTGTGGGGCCAGGATGGGGGAGCATTTTATCTTTCAATATATGTATAACTATTGGATTCAGTGCATTTCTGAAAAAGGATTCTGGAATTTTTGAGTATTTTTATTTTTTGTCACCTAACTGACAGGCTTTGTGGTGGAATGATGGTGGCCAGGTCTGAAATGAGTTTTGTTGTTATTGTTCTCTTTTAAGAGCTCATTGAAGCTGGGTGCTGTGGTGTACACCTGTAATCCCTGTGACTTGGGAGGTGGAGACAGGAAAATCACAAGTTTGAGGCCAGAGGCATCCTGTGCAACTTATTGAGACCGTCGCAAACTAAAAATTGATGAAAACGGCTGGGGGTATGTCTTAGTGGTGGAGTGCTTGCCTAGTATGGTCAAGGCCCTGGGTTCAACCCCCTAGTACTGCTAAAAAACAAAAACATAGACATTAAGTAATGAATATTAAAAGAGATATTGAGGATATTAAGAAATACCTTAGATAGCAAAGAATCGTCCCCTACAGCTGTTCTTCTTCCATCTTCTACACAAAAAAACTGCATACTCTTATGATTCCATTTATATGAGATGTCCAGAATAGACAAATTTATAAGATAGGAAATTGATTATTGGTTGCCAGGGCCTCAGTATTGGGAAATGATAGGTAACTGCCTGTGGTTCATGGACTTTTTTGCAGTGATGAAAATATTCTGCAGTTAGATAGTGATGATGGTTGCCCAGCTTTGTGAATATAGTTGGCCCTCTGTATCTATAGGTTTTCCATTTGCAGATTAAACCAACTGCTGATCAAAAATATTTCAGAAAACTCTATCTGTACTGAACATGCACATACACTTTTTTCACGTCATTATTTCCTAAATACAGTATGACAACTCTTTATGTAGCATTTACATTGTGTTAGGCATTATAAGTAATTTAGAAATAAAGTATAATGGGAGGATGGGTTTAGGCTGTATACAAATATACCATTTTATATAAGAGGCTTGACTTTGTGGATTTTTGTATTTTGGTTTTCATGAGAGTTCCTTGAACCAGTCCCCTGAGCGTGCTGGCTGATGACTGTGTACTAAAAGCCACTGAATTATATACCTTAAAATGGTGAATTGTATGGTGTGTGACATATCTCAAAAAATGATGAAATAAATGAGAAGACATACAAGAAAAAGTACGCTGATTCTTAGTGGGGCATGGTGAGGGAAATCACTATCAGCATATGGGGCTTGTATCAAATCAGATAAGTTCCTCTGGGGTTCCTAATATGTCCCTGACTCTGAACTTGAGAAATTCTTTCAGAGTGAACTGCTTTTATTGATGATACTGTGCTATACCACTAAAATATATTGGGATGGGAAAGTAAAATTGAGCACTGTTAATAGATTAGAAAAATAAGACTGTATTTTGAAGGAGGATGTTTAGGAGATTGTGTACTAGTAACTGTCTGGACAGGATGAGTTTGTAGCTGTAGGATTAGAGAAAATACATTACAAAGATAACAGTTGACAGTACAAAGTGATTGATCAGTTAATAGGAGTTGAACAGTGGAGTAAAAAAGGAGTTAGAAAGAATTCTGTTAAGCCAGGGAACATAGGAGGGGCATGTTTTAGGGAAAATGTTTGTTTAGAACTATTGAAGGGGATATGGGTATGGCTTAGTGGTAGAGCACTTGCTTAGCGTGCATGAGGCCCTGGGTTCAACACCCCAAGTACCACAAAAAAGCCAAACCAAACCAACCAAACAAAAGAACCCAGGAACATAAAACTATTGAGTTGCCTGTGTGACGCCTTGGCAGAAATGTTCAGTATTTAGTAAGTCTGCTGTCCAAGAGAGGGGCCAGAGTTGGGAATGAATATTGATTGAGAAAACCTAAACTGAATACTTAAGTGAAATAAATAATAGTTGAAACAAGATGAGATTGCCAAAGGAAAGTAATAAAGAATGAGACAACAACATGTTTGAGGGTAGAACTCTAAGGTACATGAGTTTTGTAAAGGTAGAGAAAGAGGAGCCAATAAAATATAATAGAAAGGAAACTGTCTTGGAGAGCCGAGGAACAAGAATATAGGATCAGACAAACTCAGTATAAGAGTTTCAGGATAGAAGTGGTCAGTAATGTCAAGTCCTATAAAAATAAAGAGAATCCATATGGTTATAAGTAAAACATTCTGGCTTTATTCTAAGTTGTTGTTAGGTGCTGTCAAGTCGGTGTCTGACTCATAGTGATCCTGCGCCCAACAGGCAAAACAGTATTGTCAGTGCTTCTCTGCTATTCATAGGTTTTCAATGGCTGATTGTTTTTTGGAAATGGGTTGCTGGGTCCTTCTCCCAAGCCTGCAGCACATGGTGTTCCCAGGCGGTCTCCCATCCAAGTACTAACAAGGCCAGACCCTGCTTAGCTTCTGAGATCTGATGGGATCAGTTGCCACAGGGCTACAGCTGCAGGTGTACTTTTGTGTAGTAATTCATAGTTGTGTGGGCTATTACTAGAATCATGTTATTTCAAGGGTTTTGTAGTTTCTTCTTATTCACTTTCACCACTTGTGTGAAAATGTGTGTAAGATAAACTAAAAATGCAATGACTAACATTGAAAACCTACCAAGAACCAGGTATTTTAAACACACTCATTGATTTTCTTTTATTTATTTCTTTATTCATTTTTGGCCCCAACTGACCTAAAACTTTATAGGTGTGTGCCACCATGCAGGGCTCTGGTTTGATCTTAGCCACTCCTGGAAGATGATGTTATTTCCATTTCATAAATGAGAATACTGAAAGTTGAAGAGGTTTGTTGAAGGCTCTATATTTAAATAGGAAAGCTTAGCCAGGCCAGGCCTTTGCTTCTAGTCACTACACATGTGAACTTTGGGGTCACAGTGAAAATTGATTGTTTCACAAGGCTCTTGTTTGAGTGAAATATATTTGGTTCTTACTTGAGCACAGTGTTATTAAGAAGCTTTAACACAAAGGCAGCAGTACTAAGGAGGGCAGTGCACTGCCAGGCACAGTGGCTCATACCTGTAATCCCAGGGACTCCAGAAGCAGGAGTATCAAAAGTTTGAGGTCAGAATTAGCCTGTGTAATTTAGCAAAGTACAATGTGAGCTAAGAGTGCATGTCAGTGGTAGAGCGCTTGCAAAGCATACATGAGGCCCTGGGTTCAACCTCTCAGTACCGTGAAAAAAAAGGAGGGTAATGCGAAAGCCACTGTGTTTGTGTGTCCTGAGTACTGTTGCTTTATGATTTGGAATTTTCTTTTTAATGTTTGCCATACCACTGCATTTGGGGAAGTTTAAAAGAATTTAAAACATTTTAGTTATTGTTGTTATTGTGTTGTTTGGCAGCACTGTTGAACTGAGGATCATGTGCATGCCAGGCAGGTATTCTACCACTGGGCTGCACCCCTATCCCCTTTATTTTTTATTGTCAGACAAGGTCTCACCAAGTTGCATAGGCTACCTCTGGTCTTGATCTTCATGATCCTCCTGCCTCAGCCTCCCAAATTGCTAGGATTATAGGTGTGCACCACAGCAACTGGCTTAACTATTTTTTTTTTTAAATAAGTTGATTCCTTCTTAATGTTGATACTCTTGTATACCTTTTAAAAATCTTTGCTTGTAAACATACATCACCAAAGTTCCATTTGTTTTAGGTTTCTTGACTTTCTTTCCTGAAAACCACTTGTGTTTTTTCTTGAGAGGAAAGCCCAGGATTTTGATGTGTTCACACTATTTTTATTTTAATTAAAATAATTTAAAAATTATTATTTATTTAGTGGCTGGGGATTGAACTCAGGACCTTGAACATGCTACGCAAATGCTCTACCACTGAGCTGCACCCCAGCCCCAGGCTGTTTCTGAACTAAGAATGAATCTTTGGTGAAAATAGAACAGCTCTGAAAATGATAATTAAAAAAATACTTTCTTATTTTAATTTTTTTTATTGAGATAGTTTCTTTGTGTAGCTCAGGCTGGCCTTAAACTTGAGCTCCTCTTGCCTCAGCCTTCTGAGTGCTAGGGTTACAAGCATGTGCCACCACATCCAGCTTTTTAACATTTAATTCATTAACTAATTAATTAATTAATTTTTGTTTGCTTTTTGGATATAAGCTCACACTAGGCAGCCCAGGCTGCACTTGAACTCATGATCCTCCTCCATCAGCCTTCTGAGTGCTGGAACTGGAGGTGTGTACCACCACACCCAGCTATTTTTAAAGAGAGGAGTCTCTCTTTCCCACGTTGGTCCTGAACTCTTGGGTTCAAATGGCCCTCCTGCCTTAACTTCTTGAGTAGTTGGGCCTATAGGCACATGCCACTGTGTCTGGCTTAAAAGCTGTATACATATATGTATGTATATGTATATATTTTGCCATACTGGGGGTGAAACCCCAGGACTTTGAGCATACTATGTAAGCACTTTAAAAGCTACTTTACCACTGAGCCGTACTTCCGGGCCCCAAATTGTATTTTTTTTTTTTTTCATTGGTACTTTAAAGTTGCACCCAGGGCATTGCACATTCTATGCTAGTGCTCTACCATTGGGCTGTATCCCCAGCCATTTTTAGTGTTTTCATATTGAGACAGGGTCTTGCTAAATTACGAGGTTACCTCTGGCCTGGATCTTGTGATCCTCCTGCCTTAGTCTCTCGAGTCACTGGGATTAGAGGTGTGCACCACTGCACCCACCCAAATTATAAATTTTTAATGGAGAGATGGAAATATGTATTGGTGGTAGAACTGTTTTTAGTAAACAATTTAAGATAAACCAGGTTTCTGGTAATGTTTTTGTTAGAATTAGATTTTAGGAAATTTCTCTGAACAATTCTGGCAAGCTTGTAGAGATTGAAAAGCTGTTCTGAAATTTTAAAAACTCAAAATACAGAATATAAAAACTTACTTTAAGTATTTGTTAGGTCTCTGGCTGTAATATTAATTTGACAGGTAATTTAATATTTTTTCAGACTGAGAGTGTGGCTTAGTGGTAGAGTGTTTGCCAAGCATCTGTGAGACCCCCGAGTTCCTTCCCCAACACTACAAAAAAAAATCTAGGAAATTTTCAGTATTAAGAGCCAGTTTGTGCCCATGTTGTTGTTGTTGTTGTTTTGTTGTTGTTGTTGTTGTTGTTATTGTTGGGTGTTGTTGAGTCGTATCTGACTCATAGCGACCCTCACAGGGTTTCAATGGCTGAGTCTATACCCACAGGCATGATATTTTCTCTATACAGTTGCTCTGTGTGTGTGAGTGTGTGTGTGTGTGTTTGTATGTATGTTTGTGTTTACATGTTTGTGTGTGCGTTAAATTTTTTTTCTTAGAATATGAGTGGGCTTTAGTTTGTTCTGGCTGAACTTAGGTCTTCTTGGAACTAATATCTAATTACAGACTCTTCTGTTTTTATTTATGTCGGAAGAATTTTTTTTTAACTGAGCTCTTGTCTGTTTAATAAGTTTATTATTTTCAGAGGATAGTAGAGAACAAATAAATAGCACAGCTTGTAGAGCAGAAGGTTGTCATTTTATGGAATTTGAAAACAATCTAAAGATAGAGAAGTATTTCTCAACATGAGGAAGATGTTGAAAAAAGCTTCCATTGAACTTGTTTTACATCACATTTAGTTGGAGGTTCCATAAGCTAATTTCAGGGTTACTACTGTTTTGTTTTGTTTTGTTTTGTTTTGTTTTCTTTAGGGAGGGAGGCCATATGAGGGGAATTGAATGCAGGGCACCATAAAAGCTAGGCAAATACTCTACCTTTGAGTTGTACCCTTAGCCCCTTTTTATTTATTTTTTTATTTTGAAACAAGATCTCACTAAGTTGTGCAAGCAGCCTCTGGCCTTGAACCTGTGATCCTCCTTCCTCCACCTCATGAATTGCTGGAATTACAGGTGTGTGCCACCCTGCTTGGCCTTTTTTTCCCCCTTTTTTTGAGACAAGATTTTATTGTGTAGCCAAGGCTAGCTTTGAACCAGCGATCCTCCTGCCTTAGCCTCCTGAGTGTTGGGATTAATAAGTGTATGCCAGCAGGCCTGGCTACTCTACCACTTTGTGAATGAATATGACCTTTCTAGTGAATCATACTTGGATTTAGATTAATTGTGGATTTAGCAAACATTGCTGGCTTGATTTGTATTGGGGATTCTGTTAGGTTTTGGGGATGGAGATAAGACATTCCTTTGCTTTTAAAGAAATGGTTAACTAAAATGTAGTACATTATTTTAAAGGCCCCTGGGTACCTAGGAGGAGTACCTAAATTAGAGGAGTTAAAAGGTTTGTGTAGGATTGTGACTGTGAATCTAGTTTGTAAGAGCGAGCAGTAGTTAACCAGTGAATGAGGAAGAGGAAGATCTTGGAGCAAAAGCAAGCATGGTATTTCAGGAATCTACACTTACTTGGTTATGGTTGTCACATGGGAGAGCAGAGTGGTTAAGAAATAAATTTAGAGAGCTAAACAGGGCCCAAAACATGATAAATCTTATATGCATGACCAGGGAATTTAGATTTTTATTTTGAGAATTCATCAAAGGAAGTAGGTAGGAATGTGTGTGTGTGTGATTATGCCTTATTTAAGTGGAGGAATGGTGGTTAAATCACTTTTCTGCCCAGCAGCTCTTATTTTTTTTTTTTCTTCCCTTTTTTGAGACAGGGTCTCACTATGTCACTCAATATGGCCCTGAATTCCTGGGCTCAGTTTCCCAAGCAGCTGGAACTTCAAGCATGCGCCAGTACTTCTGGCTAACCTCTTAAAAAGGTGATGTCTACTGCATTGTTCTTTCTACTCAGGATTGCTTTGGCTATTTGGAGTCTTTTTGGTTTCCATATGAATTTTAGGATTGTTTTCTCTATTTCTGTGAAGTGATTTTGATGGGGATGGTGTTGAATCTGTAGATAGCTTTTGGTAATATAGCCATTTTTATAATATTGATTCTACCGATCCATGAGCAAGGGAGGTCTTTCAGTCTTCTAGTGTCTTTAGTTTCTTTCCTTAGTGTTTTGAAGTTTTCATTGTAGAGGCCTTTTACCTCCTTGTTTAGATTTATCCTTAGTATTTTTTTAAGGCTGTTGTGAATGGGATTGTTTTGATTTCTTTCTCATCATCTTTGTTGTTGGTATATAGACATGCTACTGATTTTTGAGTGTTGATTTTATATCTTGCTACTTTGCTGAAAATATCAGTTCTAGGATACTGGCAATCTTTGTTGTTGTTAGGTGCCATCAAGTCGGGTCCAACTCAGGCAGTCTTTAGGGTCTTTTAAGTACAGGATCATATTATCTGCAAATGGGAATTTGACAACCTCTTTGTTGTATCACTTTTATTTCTTTCTCCTGCTTTATTGCTGTGGCTAAGATTTCAATCACTATGTTGCATAAGGGCTGGGATTTAGCTCAGTTGGTAGAGCGCTGTGCTGCAGTCTCTGAGGTCCCGAGTTCGATTCCCAGCACCACAAAAATGGGAGAAGGATCTGGCAATCCACTCCCAAGGCAATCCCGAAACAATCTGCCATTGAAAACCCTATGAGGGTCGCTATGAGTCAGATACTGACTCGACAGCACCTAACAACAACATGTTGCATAAGAACGGAGAGAGTGGACACTCTTGTCTTGTTTCTGTTCTTAGAGGAAATGCTCTCAGTTTTTCCCTATTCAGGATAATGTTGGCTGTAGGTTTGTTGTATGTAGCCTTTATTACGTTGAGGTATGTTCCTTCTATTCCTAGTTTTTTTCAGGGCTTTTATCATCAGTGATGTTGAACTATGTCAAAGGTCTTTTCTGCATCTATTGAGATTATCATGATTCCTGTCTCTAAGTCATGTGCTTATTACATTTATTGATTTGCATATATTGAACCAGCCTTGTCTCTGTAGAATGAACCTAACTTGATCATGGTGTATGATCTTTTTCTTTTAAAGTGTGTTTCTCTATTCAGTTTGCAAGAATTTTATTGAGGATTTTTACAATTATGTTCTTCAGAGAAATTGGTATATAGTTTTCTTTTTCTTTTTTTTCTTTTTCCGATACCGGGGGTTGAACCCATGGCCTTGATCTTGGGTGCTTTGCAAGTGCTGTTCCACTGAGCTGCACCCTCAGCCCATGTTTTTTGTTTTTGTTTTGTTTTGTTTTGAGGTTTTTTTTTTTTTTTTTTTTTTTTTTTTTTTTTTTTTTTTTTTTTTTTTTTTTTTGTTTTTTTTTTTTTTTTTTTTTTTGAGTTTTTGAGACATGGTCTTGCGAAATTATGCAGACTGCCTCTGGTCTCGAACTTACTATCCTCCTGCCTCTGCCTCCCCAGTACCTGGGATTACGGGCGAGCGCCGCCCCCCGCCACCCCCCCCAGTCTATAGTTTTCTTATTTTGTTGTATCATTATTTGGTTTTGGTATCAGAGTGATACTGGCTTCATAGAATGAGTTTAGAAGTGTTCCTTCCCTTTATATGTTATGGAATAGTTTGAAGAGCATAGGTGGTACTTCGTCCTTAAAGACTTGGTAGAATTCGCCTGTGAATCTGTCGGGTCTTGGTCTTTTCTTCTTTGGGAGACTCTTTATTACTGCTTCTACCTTCTTGCTCATTATGGGTCTGTTTAAATTATTTGTCTTGATTTAATTTTGGAATGTCATATGTTTAAGGAACATGCTTAAGGAACTTATTTTTCTCTATATTTTCCATTTTTTGGAATACAAGTTCTTGAAGTCCTGTGTGCTGGTCCTTTGTATTTTGGTGGTATTTTTTGTAATGACCCTTCTCTCATCTCTAATTTTATTAAATTGGATCTTCTCTTTCTTTTGGCTTAGCTAAGGATTTGTTGATCTTGTTGATTTTTTCAAAGAACCAACTCTTAGTTTCATTGATTCTTTACATTTTCCTCTTAGTTTCAGTTTCATTAATACCTGCCCTGATCTTTATTACTTCTTTCCATCTACTACTTTTGGATTCGGCTTGTTCTTAATTTTTCTAATGTGTTAAGATGGATCATTAAGTTACTTATTTCACCTTTCTCTGATTTTTTGGTGTAAGCACTAATAGCTGTAAGTTTCCATTGTAGAACTGCCTTTGCTGTATCCCAAAGGTTCTGGTAGGATGTTTTTTTCATTTTTTTAGAATCTAGGAATTTTTAAATTTCCTCCCTGATTTCTTCGATAGCCCACTGATTATTCACAATACCTGACATCAAATTATATTATAGGGCTGTAGTAACAAAAGCCTGCAGCCCTGTGGCATCCGATCCTGTCAGATCTCGGAAGCTAAGCAGGGTCGGGCCTGGTTAGTACCTGGATGGGAGACCGCCTAAGAACACCAGAAGCTGTAGGCTTGGGAGAAGGACCTGGCAACCACCTCCCAAAAATCAATCTGCCATTGAAAACCCTATGAACAGCAGAGAAGCACTGACAATAGTGTTTCCCCTGTTGTACAGAGGGTCGCTATGAGTCGGATACCAACTCGACGGTACCTAACAACAAAAACAGGCAGGTGGACCAATAGAATGGAATAGAGGACCCAGAAATAAACCCACACAAGTATAGCCAAATAATTTTCACCAAAGGTGCCAGAAACAGCCTCTTCAACAAATGGTACTGGGAAAACTGGATATTCACATGTAGAAAAAGGAAATTTGATCCCTCATTCTCACACTATATAAAAATCAATTCAAAATGGATCAGAGATCTTAGTGTTAAACTGGAAACCTTGAAACCAGTAGAGGAACATACAGGGAAAACACTTCAAGATATAGGCATAGGCAAGAACTTTTTTAAAAAAGAACTCAAATAGCACAGGAAATAGTACAAGAATTGACAAATGAGAGTGCATGAAATTAAAAAGCTTCTGCACAGCAAAGGAAACAATCATCAGAATAAACAGCCTACAGAATGGAAGAAGATATTTGTCAACTGTACATCCAACAAGGGATTAATAATTAATATCTAGGATGTATACAAAACTTGTTAAATACCAAAAAAGAAAAAAAAATCCAGCCAACAAGTGGCAATTGACTTGAACAGATGATTTTTAAGAGAAGAAACACAAATGGTTAATAAATATATGAAAAAAATTCAAAATCCTTAGCCGTCAGGGAAAGGCAAATCAAAACCACACTGAGATTCCTTTTCACCCCAGGCAGAATGGCTAGCATTAGCAAAATAAACAACAGCAAATGCTGGAGAGGATATGGGAAAGAAGGAACAGTTAGGTGAGATTATAAACTAGTACAGCCATTATGGAAGTCAATATTGAGGTTCCTCAGAAAACTACAAATAGAACTATCATATCATCCAGCTAAACCATTCCTGGTTATATACCCAAAGGTATCTAAGTCATTATCCCATAAAGACACCTGGTCATTGTAGCACTGTTCATAATAGCTAAGAATCAACCTAGGTGTCCTTTAATAGATGAGTGGATTAAAAATTTGTTGTATATATGCAAAATTGAATATCATTCAACCATAAAAAATGAAATTATTTTTAGGAAAATGAATGGAACTGGAGATGATCATTTTAAGTGAAATAAGCCAGACTCAGAAAGATAAGTACCATGTTTTCCCTCATATGTAGCAGTTAGGTTTACTAAAAAAAAAGTATGTCCATCTATCTATCTCTCTCTCTCTCTCTCTCTCTCTGTCTATCTATCTGTCTATCTATGTAGATGTAGGCTGGGATTTAGCTCAGTTGGTAGAGTGCTGCTCTGCAATCTCTTGAGGTCCTGGGATTGATTCCCAGTACCATAACAATGGGAGAAGGATGTGTCAGTCTACTCCCAAGGCAATCCTGAAATAATTAGCCATTGAAAACTCTATGAGGGACGCTATGAGTTGGACATGACTTAACGGCACCTAACAACAACTTATATGTATGTAAGATTGGAAACTATAAAGAGATATATCTGGGACCGGGTGCAGTGGTGCATGCCTGTAATCCCAGTGACTCAGGAGGCAGAGGCAGGAGGATTGCAAGTTCAAGACCAGAGGCCGTCTGCATAATCTGGTGAGACCCTGTCTCAAAAAGAAAAAATAGGGCAGCTCAGTGGTACAGCACTTGCAAAGCATGCAAGCATGAGGCCCTGGGTTCAACCCCCAGAACTGCAAAAAAAAAAAAAAAAAGAGAGAGAGGCTGAGAGAGAGATATCTGGAGTTGGGAGGGGAAGAAGGGAGGGGCAGGAGCAACAAGGGAGGGTAATGAGAGAGTGAACAAGAGCAAAGCAAATGATATAATTGTATGAAAATGCCACTCATCATATTGTGTGCTAATTTAAAAAATACAAATCTGCAAAAGAATGAGACAGGAGACGGAGGGGGAGGAAAGGAGAGAGAGAGAGAGAGAGAGAGAGAGAGAGAGAGAGAGAGAGGGAGAGAGGGAGGGAGGGTAGAGAGAAGAGAGAAGAGAGGAGAGAGGAGAGAGGAGAAGAGAGAGAGAGAGAGAGAGCACAAACAAGGACCCCAGATAGCTTATGTTTATGTAGGCTATGTCTGTCACTATTTACCATATTAGAAGTCTGGGAAATTTTAAGATAACAGAGTGTAAGCACATATTTTATTAGCCATCTGTGGGATTATAATTACATGTCTTGTTGTTGTTGTTGTTAGGTGCCATCAAGTCGGTATCCGACTCATAGCGACCCTGTGTACAACCGGGGAAACACTATTGTCAGTGCTTCTCTGCTGTTCATAGGGTTTTCAATGGCAAATTGATTTTAGGGAATGGGTTACCAGGTTCTTCTCCCATACCTGTAGCACCTGGTGTTCCCAGGCAGTTTCCCACCCAAGGCCCGACCCTGCTTAGTTTCTGAGATTTGGCCGGATCTGATGCCACAGGGCTACGGCTGCAGACACATGTCTTGTAGCCTCTGGCAAACACTATTGCATATACATTTGTGAGAGTGACAGTGAACCGTGAAAAAGCCCAGTAACATTGTATTAATATGGAAATATTTTTGCTCTCACAGAAGTGTTGAAGACCTCTTGAAATGTTCCTAGGTGTTCCTGGGGGTCACTAATCCATTTGGAGATTTCAGGGTTGGGCTGCCAGGTTCTTTTCCTCTGGTAATTGTTTGTTGTTGTTAGGTGCCCTCCTTGTGTTTGACTCATAGCAACCCTTACAGGGTTTTCAGCGGCTGTTTGTTTTGGGATTACCTCAGGAAGTGGATTGCCATATCCTTCTCCCATGTGGTAACTGTTTAGAACCTACAAAAAGAAACATTTAAAATTGTAATCTAGTTTACAAAATGTTTCAAGAAACAATACCATATTAGTTGTCTTTTGCATAAAAATTATCTCAAAATTTACCTGGATTTAAAAAAGATCTCAGATTTTATGTTGAGTGGAGCTGGTGATCCCAGGTTACAGTGACTTTGAGGTTGCAGTCAGTACTTCAGATGAGTCTGCATTCACTACAAGATTGGAGGGTCCTCTTCCAGGCTACTTCACACTATTGCTGGCAGGAGGCTTCTGTTGCTGGTATGACTGTAGATTAGCTTGAATATCCTAGTGACATGGTAGGTAACTCTTCCTAGCACATGTGACCTCAGAGATGACCAAGACCAAAGCTCTTCTGTCTTTTATGTGTTAATCTTGGAAGCAAGTCACTAAGTTCAGTCCATATTCAAGGAGAGGAGGATTCTGCTCTCCTGGGATTTTGTTTTGTCTTTAGAGACACAGTCTCTCCATGTATCCCAGGCTGGAACTCGCCATCAATCTTCCCTTCTCAGTCTCCTGAGTGCTGGGATTACAGGTGCTTCACCATGCCCAGCTTTCTCTCCCTCTTAAAGGGAGGAAGAGCAAAGCATTTATGGACATACTTTAAAACTACCGCAAATAATTGTCAGTACAGTGAATCATTAATGGTCTGTTATTTAGTTTTTATAATCCCACTATCCATGTATAAGAGTTCCTTCTTTCCCATATCCTCTCCAGCATGTGTTGTTCCTTTTATTGATGTTAACCATTCTGACTGGGGTGAGGTGGAATCTCAGTGTGGTTTTGATTTGCATTTCCCTGATGGCTAAGGATTTTGAAATTTTTTCATATATTTATTGACCATTTGTGTTTCTTCTTTTGAAAACCATCTGTTCAAGTCAGTTGTCACTTGTTGATTACTGAGTATGCCAAGACTGCAAGACCTTGCATTAACTCAGACCCGTTCTCAGAATCGTATTTGCAGTGAGACACCTTGAGGGGTGAGATGATGTCTGTCATTGGGACAGAGAGCAGACTTATTGCTTTATAAAAGTGGTAGGTTTCCTAAATTCGGTATTCCTCTGTTGTGAAATAAACCCAGTGCATGTGCAGTTTACATTTGAGCCCCTCCATTCACTTTGTGAGGTGTGAGGTACAATTATACTCATGCTTGCTGTGCTGTCAGGAATCAAATCTTGTGTCTGATCTAGGAGACTCAAATATCCTGTCAGTATCCAGGAAGCCATCAATAGGTTATTGTATTAACTTGTAAATTAGGTAGAATAAAATCCTAGATCATAGTTCTTGACAATGCTTTATTTTAGTGTGATGCAATCTGATAATAAACTATATATACATTAAATGTGGCTTACCATATCTGTGGGTTCTACTTCTGAGGATTCAACTAATTGGGGATTGAAAATACTCGAGAGTAGTTTGGTGTGGTGCCACATGTAATTCTGTGCCTGTAATCTCAGCAGTAGGGAGGCTGAGGCAGGATTGTGGGTTTGAGACAAGCCTGAACTGCGTAGTGAGACCCTGTCTCATAAAATTGAAAAAAAAAAATCATCCAGGAAAAGTAAATTGTATCTATGCTGAACATGTAGAGACTTTTTCCCCTTGTCATTATTTCCTAAACAATAAGGTATAACAATAATTTGTGTAGCATTTGCATTATCTTTGGTATCATAGCTAGAGATGATTTAAGGTATATGAGAGGTTGTGTGCAGGTTATATGTAAATATTACGGCATTGTATATAAGAAACTTCAACACTTACAGATTTTGGTAGCTGTGGGGAGCCAATACCCCATAGGTACTGAGGAACAACTGTAAACTGTATTTTATTTTATTAAAAGCAAACAAAAAATGACCTTGGTTGTAATCTAACAAACTGATTTCACAACCTGTGATTGGATCATAACTCATAGTTTGAAAACATTGTAGAGAATTCTGGCCTAAAGCGGAGGATCAGGTAAGAAAGTTGTTGTAATCCAGGTAGGGCATGATGGTAGAAATTGTGGGAATGGAGGAAGAAGGTTGATTTAAGAGATAGTTGGAAGTCAGGAGGGTAGGATTTGTATTCTTTGATCATACAGGATATGAGAGAGGTTTGGGATTTAGGAAGGACTCACAGACTTCTGGCTTGAGCAACTAGTGTCATTATTTGAACTGAAATTTTCCACCCATGATTTTTTTTTTTCCTCCCTTGCAGGAGCAGATTTGCTTATGTAATAGGGAGACTTGGATATGGAGTTCAGTTTGGGAGCATGATGAGTGTGAGGGGCATGTGAGAAGTACTGTTGGAGCTGTCTGGATAGTGGGATTGTCAGAAGAGTAAGATTGGAGATATAAGTTTGGAGTCTTTATCATACAAATGATAGGCGAGGAGAAGTGATCACCCAGGGATGACATTGTAGCATGAGAGTAATATAGGAATGAAGGTGTAACTCTGGAGATTAGAAACATGTAATGGAGGAATGAACAAAGGAGAAGGAAGACAGGAAGAAGAAGAATGTATAAAGAAAATAAGAGAGCACATTGTCAAGAAGTTGAGAGTGTTTATGATGGGAGATGATATTTATATGTAAAAGTTACAGAGGCATCTAGAGAGGAAAAACAGTCATGGAGTAAAGTTTTTGAGGAAGGAATGTACAGCAGGTGGGAACTAAAGGGCCTGTGGATGTACTAACTTTTGCCTCCTTATCAAAGTGGAGGAAAACTGGTTAAGGATGAGCATTGATATAAATGAATGTGTGGTAAGATAGTTCCTATTTGACTTCTCTGTGATATAGGAGGTGAGGTATAGTAGTTTGGTAGGGCTGCATTTAGAAAGACTAGGTGGCTGGTACAACAGCAATTTATTTTCTCACAACTCTGGAATCTCTTAATTCCTGGATCCGGGTGTCAGTGTGGTTGGTTTATTCTGGAGGCCTCTTTCTTTAGATTATGTATAACCATCATCCTCTGGTGTCTTCACATGGCCCTTTCTCTATGTCTGTATCCTCATATGCCTTTTTTTTTTTTTTACTTTTTTTTTTTTGAGACAGGGTCTCGCTGAGTTACAGAGACTGCCTCTGGTCTCGAACTTGCGATCCTCCCGCCTCTGCTTCTTGAGCCACTGGGATTACAGGTGTGCACCACTGTGCCCGGCCTCATCTGTTCTTATGAGGATGCTGGTCATATTGGATTAGGAACCTGCCCCCGCCAATGACTTTATATAGCTTAAATGACCTCTTTAATGACCTATCTACAAGTACACTTGCTTTTTAAGATATGAATACTAGGCCTTTAATTTATGAATTTTGGATGTAACATAAGGTCATTTGCTGAAAAAGTGATAGAAGATAAAGGTTTGAAATCATCATCATAACAAATATTGGATAGGAAACTAAGAGACTTATAGGACTCTGCCGGAGACCATTACGGACTCAGCTGAAGTTGGAAATCAAACTGACCACTGCATGATATTCTCCAGCAGCAGTCAGGGTTGCAGATATAGAATCCGTAAAGGATTTCTTTTGGATTAATCAAAGGGAAGGGAGTTTGGAATGTGTTAAACAATTTTTTTCATGCCTTTGTGGTATGTTGTTATTAGGTGCCGTCGAGTTGGTATCCGACTCAGAGCAACCCTCATAGGGTTTTCAATGGCTGACTGTTTCGGGATTGTCTTGGGAGTGGATTGCCAGGTCCTTCTCCCATTTTTGCGGTGCTGGGAATCGAACTCGGGACCTCAGAGACTGCAGCATAGCGCTCTACCAACTGAGCTAAATCCCAGCCCCTTTGTGGTATAATATATGTTTAAGTAAATAAATAAAAATTCCAAGTTCTGAGGGGTTGAACCCAGGGCCTTGTACATGCTAGGCAAGTGCTGCATCCCCAGCCTCTTTTTTATTTTGAGATGGGGTTTTAATAAATTGTACAAACTACCACTGGCTTTGAACTCATGATCCTCCTGCCTCAGTCTCCTGAATCATTGAGATTACAGGTGTGTGCCATACTGCTCAGCTACCTCTTTGATCTTAAAAGTAGAATTAATCATCCAGGCACGGTGGCGCATGCCTGTAATCCCAGCAATTCAGGAGGCAGAGACAGGAGGATCGCAAGTTCGAGACCAGAGGTAGTCTGTGTAATTTAGTGAGACCCTGTCTCAAAAAAGTAAAACAAAAAATGGCACAGCGCTTGCAAAGCATGTGAGCGTGAGGCCCTAGGTTCAACGCCCAGTACTGCAAAAAAAAAAAAAAGGACAGTTAATCTCCAGAAGTAATGTGTTGATTATTTTGTTGGGTCCCTGAGAGTCTAGATTAATTATGAAAAGGAATTTTACTTACTGACTAGATTAGTCCCAGAAAGAACTTTCCTAGTGTTACTAGTCAAACACGTTAATTTCTAAACTTGATATACCATTACTCTTTCTGAGATGAAGAATTGGAGTCTTTTCTTAAAAATTCAAGTTTTGTGTATTTCCTGTCCTGTTTGTTGTTACCCTAGAACTATCTTTTCTGGCTCATGAATGTAGGGACGAGATTGTCTCTATTTTCACATTTTTGAGGATTTTTAACCTGTGTGAGTTTGGCTAGTATATATAGTCACTTTAAAATTTTATTTTTGGCTGTTTAGATCTATTGGTGCTGCTCAACTAGGGATGGGGTTATGTCCTGATAAGCCCATCTTGAGTTGAAAATATTGTACCTTGAAAATGGAATGAATACACCTAATATACTGAATATCAGAGTTAAACAACACACTGTACTGTAGAGTTTTGGTTCTTCAGTCTTACCATTGGTGGCTCACTGGGAGGTATGCTTCACTGCTACTGCCCAGCATCTTGAGATGATGCACTACCTCATACAGCTAGTTTGGAAAAGATAAAAATTCAAAATTCATAGTACAGTTTTACCCATGCATATAGTACTTACACCATTGTAAAGTTGAAAAACCCTAAGTCTGTCATGTGTGAAGGTGGCACCTGTGGTCCCACTTACTCAGGAGGCTGTGGCATGAAGATTGCTGGAGCCCAGGAGTTTGAGGTCAGCCTAGGCAATATAGCACAACCCCTTCTCTAAAAAACAAGAAAAAGAAGAAAAAAGAGCCCTAAGTCAAACAATTGTAAGTTGGGGACCTCTGGTCTATTGATTTATCTTTGAGAAGTATGGAAAGTACATAGATATAGTATATGTTTTAAAAATTTGTTTTAATTAACTTGTAGAGCAAGAACATATTTTCTTTTTGAAAAAGTTGAAGTTTTGTAGGTTGAATGAAAAGATTTACAAGTCTTGGATGCCTTGTTGCCCACCTGTAATTCCAGCCACTTAGGAGGTTGAGGCAGGAGGATTGCAAGTTGGAGGCCAAGGGCAGCCTGCACAACTTAGCAAGACTTTCAAAATTTAAAATATGAATAAATAAAAAGAGGCCTAGGTGTGCAGCTCAACGGTAGAGCACTTGCCTAGTGTATGAAAGGACCTGAGTTCAACCCTTGAGTACTACAGAAAAAACAAAAAGCAAAGCTTTATAAGGGAAGCCAAAGCTTACACAAGCATTTCCTCCCACCCTCCTCTGAAAGTACAGTATAAATTTCCTTCCCTGTAACCTTTGCTTTTTCAAATTTTGTGTTTCTCATGTAGGGATGTTGTTGATAGGTATCTTTGAGTTGTTATATATATGTGGAGTATATTTTTGACCTAGTTTTTGGTTTATGTTTGATTTTACGTATGATATTTTTGGGCATAATTTGTCATTTTAGCATTAAGTATATTGTTTTTCTTTATGAGTTTTGCTTTCTGGTTTTTAACAAGTTCTACCCTCCAGTTTAGCATGGTGGCATATACCAGCTTTTTGGGAGCAGAGGCAGGAGGATCACATGTTCAGGGCCAGAGGCAGCCTGCACAACTTAGTGAGACTCTGTCTCAAAACAAAACAAAACACCCCCCAAAAAACCCAACCCTATGTAACCTAACTCCAGTTTATAAGGATATTATCCTAATTTTCTCCTAATACTTTTAATGGTTTAAAAAAATCTATGTTGTTAGCATATATGGAATTTATTTTAGTGTACTGTCTGAGGTAGGGATATAATTTTTTCTTTCCAAGGGTACTAGTTTTTCAAACTCCATTACTGAAATGATTTCTTTTCCTTACTGTTTTGAAATGTTACTTTTAGCATATATTACCTTCCTATATGTGATTTACCTGCAGCCATACCACCCTGGCATCCAGTCTTGTCAGATCTCAGAAGCTAAGCAGGGTTGGCTAGTACTTGAATGGGAGATCACTTGGGAATACTGGGTGCTTGTAGGCTTGAGAGAGGGACTCGGCAGCCCAATCCTAAAACAATCAGCCATTGAAAACTGTATGAATAGTAGAGAAGCACTGACAATAGTGCCAGACATTGCGTAGTGTCAGGTAGTGTTTTGTTCTGTTGTACATGGAGTTTCTGTGAGTTAGACCCAACTTGATGACATCTAACAACAGCAACAGTAGGTAATTTAGATTCTATTTGTGGATTAGGACTATTTTAAAAATTATTCATTTATTTGTTCTTTTTTCCTGAGACAGGGTCTCACGGTGTAGCCCAGATTGGCCTCAAACTCTGGATCCTCCTGCCTCAGCCTCCTGAGTGCTAGGATTACAGGTTTGTGCCACCATGCCTGTCTCTACAAAGCTACAATTCTTCATGAGAATCTGGTGGTCAGATGTGATTTTATTTCCCAGGGTTATTTTCCCCTTAATCCCTAATGGGCATTGTGCACTGTCCTGTAATTGTGCATGTTATTTTCTCCATGAGCTATACCAATGACCACACTCAGTGGTATATGTATAAGTAGTAAGTAACCTTAGATTAGATCAGGTCAGATTTTGCTGCTAAATGAGTTAAAAAGAAAAGAAAATAAGAGGTTTATCAAATTTTGCACTGCACATAAAGGATTATAGACCTGTAATTTACCAGGCTATTTTGGAATGTCTTCCTTCTTTGCTAATTTGTTTCAGATTATTTCGGTTATTCTTATGTAAAGTCAGCATTTTTGAGTTATGGGAAAAATCCATTGGGATTGTGCTAAGTAGTTGGGGAAGAACTGATACCTTTACAGTGTGTCTTCTCATCCATAAACATAGATAACTTTCCTTTGGTTCAGGTATTCCTTCAGTCTTTCATAAGTTTTCTAGTATTTTTTCCTCCTCAAAATGCTGGAATGTTTTTGTTAGGCTTGTATCAAGGTACTTTTAAACTGAATATGGTTGTGCATGTCTGTAATCCCAGTGCTTGGGAGGTTGAGGCAGAAGGATTGACACAAGTTTGAGAGCAGCCTTATCTGCATAGCGAGTTCCAGGTCAACCTGGGCTAAAAGGGAAACCTTGTCTCAAAAAACCAAACCAAACAAAAAAACATTGTTTTACAGTTTTGTTGCTATTGTGAATGGGATTTACATTTTTTAAAATTAAGAGTTATATATTTCTCTCTTTCTCTCTCTCTGTCTCTCTCTGTCTCTTTCTTGCAGTACTTGGGAGTTGAACACAGGGCCTCACATTTTGCAAGTGCTCTACCATGGAGCTTTACTCACAGCCCATTTTTAATTATTTTTTATTTTGAGTCAAGGTCTTGCTAAATTGTACAGGTTGCCTCTGGCCTCCAACTTGTGATCCTCCTTCCTCTGTTTCCTGAGTCATTGGGATTATAGGTGTGCATAACTGAACCCAGCCAAAAGCTATATTTTCTAGTTGTTATTACCAGTGCATTTGGAAGTATTGATTAAATATTGATCCTGTGTCTAAACAATATGTTGATTTCTGTTATTAGTTCTGATAATGTGTCAGTTGCTAATTGCAGGTTTTCAGTTAGAAAATCACATATGTAGTGTTTGGGATGCTGAGGCAAGAGGATTGCAAGTTTAAGGCCATTCTGGGCTATATAGTGAGTTCTACACCAGTTTGTGCTGCTATATAGGGAGACCTTGTCTCAAAAAAACAAAAAATAAAGAAAATCATATATTCATATGTTGAGTGATCTATTCATTGTCAGTCACTATACCTTTTTTCTCTTTTCCAGCTGCTCAGTACGTTTTTAGTATTCCATTTTGAGAAGTAAAAAATTTTTTTTCTTTTTTCTTTTTCTTTTTCTCTTTTTCTTCTCCACTCTCCTCCCTCCTCCTCCCCTCCTCTTCTGTTCCCGTCTCTTCTCTTCTCTTCTTTTCTTTTCCTTTGTCTTTTGAAACAGGGTCTTACCTTGTAGCCCAGGCTGGTCTGGAACTCATTTTGTAGTCCAGGGTGGCCTTGAACACCCAATCCTCCTCTGTCTGCCTCCCAAGTACTAGGATTACAGGCATGCACCACCATGCCTGATAAAATGTAAAATATTTTTACAATGGTATTTACTGTGAAATACATTGTACTGTGATCACATTTTAAATGCATGAGTAAACAGATGATGGAACAGGGGTTGTCCCCAAGTAGGAATAATGGAAAGTTTCTGAGAAGGGAAATGTTTATTATTATTGGAGAATTTAATATGTGATCTTTTCATTACAGATATGGCATAAGATATTTCTTCAAGATTGGACAGCTGGTGACCTGTTATTTCTGATAGCCTTAAGCTGACTTAAAGCCATAGAGAAACCTTGTGGAGTTTCATTTTTTGTTTTCTGCTTTACACCTTCCCTGGCGCCTAAGTTCATCTTGCAACCATGTATGGAAGTGCTCGGTCAGTTGGGAAGGTGGAACCAAGCAACCAGAGCCCTGGGCGTTCACCTCGGCTTCCACGTTCCCCTCGCTTAGGCCATCGTCGAACCAATAGTACAGGAGGGAATTCTGGAAGCAGTGTTGGAGGTGGCAGTGGGAAAACCCTTTCAATGGAGAATATACAATCCCTAAATGCTGCCTATGCTACATCTGGCCCTATGTACCTAAGTGACCATGAAAATGTGGGTTCAGAGACACCTAAAGGCACCATGACACTTGGCCGTTCTGGGGGACGTCTGCCTTATGGTGTTAGGATGACTGCTATGGGCAGTAGCCCCAATATAGCCAGCAGTGGGGTTGCTAGTGACACCATAGCATTTGGAGAGCATCACCTCCCTCCTGTTAGTATGGCATCCACTGTACCTCACTCTCTTCGTCAGGCAAGAGATAACACCATCATGGATCTACAGACGCAGCTGAAGGAAGTATTAAGGGAAAATGATCTTTTGAGGAAGGATGTGGAAGTAAAGGAGAGCAAATTGAGTTCTTCAATGAATAGTATCAAGACATTCTGGAGCCCAGAGCTGAAGAAAGAGCGTGCCCTGAGAAAAGATGAAGCTTCTAAAATCACCATTTGGAAGGAACAGTATAGAGTTGTACAGGAGGAAAACCAGGTTAGTTTTTTTGTACATATATCTCCCTTTATTGGCTGAATTCATGTATATTAGTAAAATGAGCCATTCTTTTTCTTTTCTTAGATTTTTCCCTTCTTAGTTCATTTATTTTTCTTTATCTTGTTTATTTTAGTATTTTCTGTCCTGTTTTGCTGCCTTTTCCAGATTTGGTCCTGTGCCCTATGTTTTTCCTAGTTTTGCCATAGTCCTTGCTCTCCATTTTTTTCCTTGACTTCTCTTTCTCTTCCTGTGTGTTCTTTCAGCATATATTATCTTTTCTTCAGTTCTTGTTAGAATATAATTTTGTCACACATCCTAACACTCATTACCAAAATTATTTCGACTATGTAACTTAAGTGTAAGGTTTTCCATTAAGTGTCAAAAAAGCCAACCTTAAAAAAACCCAACTATCATAAAATATATCAGTATTATCAGCATAGAGCAGATATTACTTTTAAAAAGCCAGACATGGTGGTAGATGCCTTGAATCCTAGCATTTGGGAAGCTGGGGCTGGAGGATTGAAGTTTGAGGCCAGCCTGGGCTATAGAGTGATTTCCAGGCCAGCCTGGACTACTAGACACTGTCTCAGAAACCCCAAACAAATAACAGTAACAAAACCCTCAATACAAAAAATACACAAAAAAGGATTGTTATTATTATTATTATTATTATTATTTTTGCGGTACTGGGGTTTGAACTCAGGGTCTTGCGCTTGCATGCTTTGCAAGTGCTGGACCACTGAGCTGCACCCTCAGCCCATTTTTTCACTTTTTGAGACAGAGTCTCCCTAAATTACGCAAACTGCCTCTGATCTTGAATTTGTGATCCTCCTGCCTCCACCTCCTGTGCCGCTGGGATTACAGGCATGTGCCACTGTGCCTGGCACACACAAAAAAAGATTTTTAGAGCATGTCTTAAACTTGTGATCTTGAACTACTTGCCTTCTTAAAAAAATCTGTCTTATAAGGTCCTGGGTTCAGACCCCAGTACCGCAAAAACAAAAAAGCAACAGAAACAAGAAACTGTCTTATATTCTTAGAGGAGAATTTTAGAGTAGGTACCTCATTGTCAGTATTACACTTTATCTTTGGGTGAAGTTATTAGTAAGGATTATAAAAAGTAATAAACTTATCTAAATTTTTATAGTGTTCTTGAATGATGCTAAGAAAGAATTAGAAGTGATCTGTGTTTTAGATTGTTACCAGTCAGCTATCTGGGATCCTTTTACTCTACCTGGATAGATATCATGGAGGCAAGGAGAAACTCAATTTTTTTTTTTTTTTTTTTTTTTTTTTTTGTGGTGCTGGGGGTTGAAACCAGGGCCTTGCGCTTGCATGGTTTGCAAGTGCTGGACCACTGGGTTGCTGCCTCTAGCCCATTTTTTTACTTTTTGAGACAGTTGTTGTTTTTAGGTGCCGTCGAGTCGGTATCCGACTCATAGCGACCCTCAT
Source organism: Pedetes capensis (assembly GCA_007922755.1). Taxonomy (NCBI): domain Eukaryota; kingdom Metazoa; phylum Chordata; class Mammalia; order Rodentia; family Pedetidae; genus Pedetes; species Pedetes capensis. The sequence goes on along the minus strand of VMDO01013039.1, from coordinate 12,153 downwards.
AGGGTTTTCAATGGCTGACTGTTTCAGGATTGCCTTGGGAGTGGATTGCCAGGTCCTTTTCCCATTTTTGCGGTGCTGGGAATTGAACTCGGGACCTCAGAGACTGCAGCATAGCGCTCTACCCACTGAGCTAAATCCCAGCCCTTTTGAGACAGAGTCTCACTAAATTACACAGACTGCCTCTGGTCTCGAACTTGAGATCCTCTGCCTCTGCCTCCCCAGCCGCTGGGATTACAGGTGTGCGCCACCACGCCCGGCCTAACTCTTTAAGTGCTGGTGTTTGGCAGCATTTGTATCCCTTGATGTTTGGTAGCAACTGCAGGTGGCGCCCTCTATTGTTACATGTCTTGTACAAGCCTCAGTTACTGGGATCTTTAAGTTTTGTGTTACAGCTCTTGTTAAGGCATAGGACGTCAGGATCCCTACCTGGTGTGGAAGCTTCCTGGTGTCCTAGGTATTGGGATTCTTCAGTCCTTGACAGCAGCCAGTGTTACAATTCTTAAGCCTGAGAGCTCTCTGGAATTCTTCATGTGACCAGAGCCTACAGTTTCTCTTCTTTGGTTCCTTATAGGCTTCTGTTCTTCAGCCTCAGCTCTATACCATCTCTCACCTTCTCTCTACTTCTGTTGTCCCTCTTATTCTTGTCTTGGTCTTCTCTTGAATAGTTCAGCTTCCAGTTGTTGCTATGGCTGCCACAGATGTTGCTGCTCAGGAGGCATCTTCCACTGCTCTTTTACTGATGCTGCTGGCCACTGGTTGTGCAGCTCCACTTGTTTTGTAGCTCTCCATGTAGGCAGCCACTTGACTGCTCAGGTTTGCCTCTGCTGCTTGTCAGAGCAGTGTAGTTCCTACGGCTCCCCTGCTTCTGGGGCTTACCCTGTTGGCTGCTCTCCATAGGTCCACCTCTCCCATGGCCATCAAAGCAGCTGGCCACTCCACTGCTCCTGCAACTTGGCATGCCATTTGCTCTGCTATTACTGCTGCTGTCACTGCTGCTGCTGTTAACTATTGCTGCCACTGCCATCGCCAGTATGGTGCCACTGCTTCTTTCTTTGTGTTATCAGCTCAGCCTGCTCTACTAAAAGTAGAGAAGAAAAGACTACTCAAGAGAACCCTTTTATTGGATCTAATGTTGCAACACCAGGGGAGGCAGCACAGGAGGGTGTATCCCATTTCGCTTAATAAGTGAGCCAAATAGCCTGCTTATATATCCAGAAAGGGAGTGTTTGTACCAATCATAGCAAACTTTTCATGCAAATTAAGGTTCAGGTTTATACCAGTCATGGTGTTGGCCAGTAGTCTTTGTGCTAGGCCACCAGGGGAAGTGTTTCCTCCCTGGCCTGGATAGAAATGATTATAGGGAAAATCTGGTTTAAGCTGCTAGAAACAGTCCTGGCTTGGGCCCTGCTCTTAGGAGCCCGAGGAAGCAGTTGTGATTATCATGTAGCTTCCTCAAGCTGTCTGTAGAGGGTTCAAAACAGCAGGCACTGGTATAAGGGTGGTTCGATTGGCTGTTTGAATGAGAATCCTATTGTTCAAGGCAGCAGAACAGCTATGGAGAGGCTAACAGCTGCCAGTTAGGGAGTCAGATTGCCCCATTCCCCAACATCTTTGTTTACTTATAGGAAAACAAACATCAGGCGTGTTCCAAAAAGAATTAAAACAAAACAAATAACAACAACAACAAAAAAAAAACAACAACAAAACCCCTTAACACTAATAGGGATTTTAACAGTACTTGAACAGTGCTTAAACACCTGCTCAGCACCAGGGGATAGGTGAGTCCCCGATCTGTCTCACAATGACATAAATCTAAGCAAGGTTTCTATTGTTTTACCATTGTTACTTATACTCAGTTTTGTTATTTAGGTCTATTGTTTTGGCTACTTGAAGATCTCCAATTACTTTGGGTTTTGTATATTAAAGCTAGGACCTACTTTTCCAGCAATAAAAATAGCTTCATTTTCTTGGTTACAAGCATAATACAGAAAAACAGAGATAAGAAAAAAATTTAGGCCAGGTACAGTGGTGCATGCCTGTAATCCCCAGGGATGTGGGAGGTGGAGGCAGGAGGATCCTAAGTTCAATGGCAGAGGCAGCTTGCATAACTTATCGAGACCCTGACTCAAAAAATTAGAAAAAGAGGGAGATGGAGGTATAGCACAGTGATAGAACACTTGAAAAGTATGTCAGGGCCCTGGGTTCAACTGCTGAGTACCACAAAAAAAAAAAAAAAGAAAAAAAAAATTTGCCTGACATCCTTTCATCTACTGATAACTTCACTATTGCACGGTTAACATTTTGACATTTCTCCTTAATTAACTATCTCTATGCATTCACATGGCCCTGGGATTTAGCTCAGTTGGTAAAGCACTGAGCTGCAGTCTCTGAGGTCCCGAGTTCAATTCCCAGCACCACAAAAAATGGGAGACGGGCCTGGCAATCCACTCCCAAGGCAATCCCGAAACAGTCAGCCATTGAAAACCCTATGAGGGTCGCTATGAGTCGGATACCGACTCCATGGCACCTAACAACAACAACAACAATGCATTCACACATAGCAGATTTTGTACGTGTAGATTATTACAAGTATTATACTGTGTCCCTTTTTATCTAATATTTCTCCTAAATGCTGAAGGCTTTTAATATATATTTAGATAATTTTTAATCCCTTTGTACTATTCCATAGTGTCTATACTAGTTAATATTGAAGGGTTAAAAATCCTCATGTTTATTTGAGATAGCATGATATAAACTAAAAACTAAACCTTGAGTTTACTTGAATCAGAGATTTCAAAGTAATTTGAAATTATGATAATTTCTTTCTTGGCTACATTATAACCTCTAACTACTTTGCTTTTATCTCCTCCCTAACCCCGCCAGCATTGGAGGCTTGAATAGAGGGTCTCAAGCAGTCTAGGCAAGTCCTCTACCCCTGAGTGGCACCAGTTTTTACTTTTTATTTTGAGACAGGGTCTTGTAAGTCGCACAGGCCTCCTCTGGCCTTGAGTTCTCAATTCTTCTGCCTCTGTCTTCTGAGTAGCTGGGGTTACAGGAATGTACAGTGATGCCTGGCTTGCTTTTACTTTTTAACTGGTGATTCAATTTATTACTACTCAAATTTTGAATGACTTAATATACTTAAATCTCTGAGTTTAGGACTCTGCCTTATAAAAGAAGAAAAAACGTTTCTTAAAAAATATTCTGAGCTGAGCATGAGGCTGCATGCTTGTAATCCCAGCACTTGGGAGGCTGAGGCTAGACTGGGCTTCATAGCAAGTATGGCCAAACCAGGTCTCAAAGCGTGTGTGTGCATGTGCATGTGTGTGCAAACACACACACGTACATGCTTGTGTGCACATGTCCTTTGCAAAGTTGAGTTTGAGTCATTAAGACTTTAAAATATGAAAGGAAAGAAAACTGAAATGGACCTCACCTATAGATTGTTTTTTTCTTTTTGCGGTGCTAGGGCTTGAATCCAGGGCCTCGCGCTTGCATGCTTTGCAAGTGCTGGACCACTGAGCTGCACACCGAGCCCATTTTTAAAATTTAAAAAAAATTTTTTGAGACAGGGTCTTTCTTAAATTACGCAGACTGCCTCTGGTCTCGGATTTGGGATCCTCCTGCCTCTGTCTCCCAAGCCGCTGGGATTACAGGTGTGTGCCACCACGCCCGGCTACTTACAGATCTTGAACATAAACACAGAAGTACCTCAATGCTGGGTCAAATACATCAATAGGTATATTTGTTTAAAACATAGTTTCCCAGGCCTTACTTAATACCAAGTAAGTAGAAATCTTTGGAGATGGGATATTTCTGTGGTACTTGGAGATTGAACTCAGGCCCTTTCACATGCTAGGCAAGTACTCTAACACTGAGCTGCAAACCCACCCCTTGTCTTTTATTTTTTGTTTTGAGACAAGGTCTTGTTAAGTTATGCAGACTGAAATTGTGATCCTTTTGCCTCAGCCCAGTCACTGGGATTACAGACACATGCTATGGTCCCTGGCTGGAACTTATATTTTAAACAAACTTCTCTCATAGTTCTGACGATCGATCAATTTTGATATCTTTATTTTAGGATGTGCTACATACATCTCATTCTTTTTCTTAAATTTTCTATTGTCCATATGCTATAGAGAATTTTTGATAGTTCTTTTTCTTTTTTTCTCTTCTCTTCTCTTTTTCTTTCCTCTTCTTTTCCTCCCTTCCTGTCCCCTCCTTCCTTTCCTTTCCTTTCCTTTCCTTTTCTTTTCTTTTCCTTTCTTCAATACTTGGGGGTTTAGCCCAGGCCCTTGCACATACTTTTCAAGTACTTAACCACTGGGCTGCACTCACTAGCCCATTTTTTATTTATTTTTAAATTTTGAGTCAGCATCTCACTATGTTACACAGGCTGCCTCTGGCCTTGAACTTGTGATCCTCTTGGCTCCATTTCCTGAGTTGCCGGGATTACAGGCATCACTGTACCTGGTGGTATTTTCACAAAAAAATTTTAAAGATAGGATTTTGCCACTTAACGGAGGCTGACCTTGAATTTGTGATCCTCTTTCCTCAGCCTCCTAAATACTGAGATTTCAGGCAAATGCTGGGCCATTATGTCCATGCATGTATGTGCTATCATACCTAGCAGAGGTCCTTTATATGTAGACAATTACCATAGTGCCTCATATTTGATTATCCAATTTTAAATGTATTGTTAATAAAAACTACAACTCCATTTAACTGTAACATGGCTGAGACAACTTATTATAAGAAATCTTGATGAATGTTGGGCACGGTAGTGCATGCCTATAATTCCAGCATTCTGGAGGTTGAGACAGGAGGATCAACATGAGTTTGAGGCTAGCCTGGGCTACCCAGTGAGACCATCTCAAAACACCAAAAAGAACAAAACAACAGACAAAACAAATAAACAAACAAAAGGGAGGGGGAAATTACATAGGAATAAACACTTTCCTTTCAAGGCTGGCTTCCCTGCCCCCTTCCTTTCTCTTTTCTTTTTCCCTTTCCCTTATCAGGCCTTTGCCGTGTAGCCCAGGTTGGCCTGGAACTCAGCTATGTAGCAAAGGCTGGCCTGGAACTTTTGATCCTCCTGCCTCAGCCTCCCAGGTTCTGGGATTACAGGGCTGGGTCATCAAACATGACTTGGCCTTGAACTCTTGATCCTCCTGCTTCCAGCTGATGAGTGCTGAAATTACAGTTAGTGCATACCACATCTATCTAAGACTGTACCTTTCAAGAATAGATTGTCTGTGGCAGGGTATGTATATAAATATATAAAATTTAAAGTAGATTTGGGGTTACTGGATATATTACTGAATTAGGTAGCCACCAGTGTACGTTCTTGATGATACTGAAAATATGCCCATTTGTAAAATAGTTTTTATTATCATGGTAACTTGGAAATGTCTGTTTTTATTGTGGAAAAGAGTTACTGGCATACTTTTTAATTTTGAAATAATTGAGGAATTTATGTCTATATATTAAAAGCTGTGTGAGGGGAAAAGAAAACCCTTTGCAGTATTATTTTCAATTATCAAATTACATTCAAAGGCAAAATATTTGAATCTTCTGAAAAGACAATAGTGAGTACTTAGCCCTTTAGTGCAACGGAAACAGTCCACAGGATTTTCATGCCAAAAAAAACATATGTGCTGAAGAAGGCTGAGCACTTCCCTGTTTAGATTCCACCCCTTGCCCTAATTAAACACCAATGCTGCCAGGAATGTATTCTGCCTGAACTCACTATAATTACCACACAATCCTAAGATTGTATGACTTTGGTCCAAAATACAAAGGGTACAATTTTAAAGTAAAGTGAAACACTGCTATGAGATAAAAAGACTGAGAATACTAATTAATAGATTATAGTTAGCCAGCAGTGGGCCCTAATTAAACTCTGCATTCATTACAACCTCCTCCATAGCTCTCAGTGGTGGAACATCTTCCGTTTTATGAAGAAGATTGGTTTAATAGGTTTTATAGTAATTGAATAAATTTTCCCATTTCTGTTGGAGACTGAGCATTTGGGTCCATTCTAAATGTTTGATCTAATTGGGCCACGGAGATCTGGGTCTAGAATCCTATCAGATGTAAAAAACACATTTGCTTAGAATTGCCTGATGTATACAGTTCATTATTATGGAGTCCTTGTAGAAGATTGTTTCTAAAATAAAAATACTTAGCTGTTTTTATCTTTCACAATTTTTGTTAGTGAACTTCCAAATAACTGGTGATTGGAGAGTAGGACACACACACACATACACACATTATATATTACATATATATATGTATACATATATGTACATATGTATACATATATGTATATAAAAACAGGAAAGGCGTTTCTTTTCTAAATTGAGAATAAGAAAGACTTTTAATGTATATTTCCTTGAGAATAGTAATAATCCAGTTGTGAGGTTGGTGGAATTACAGAGCTGAGAAACCTTTGGATAAATTATATTTGTTATTTTATTCTAACTAGCTTCTAACTAGTTTTTTTCAAAGTTCATTTTTTTTCTTTATAGTATTGGGGGTTGAACCTAGTGTCTCGTGCATGGTAGGCAAGTGCTCTACCACTTAGCTTTGCACCCCTAGCCCTTTTTTTTTTTTTTTTTTTTTTTTTGAGACATGGTCTCACTAAATTGTGCAGGCTGCCTCTGGTCTCAAATTCATAGTCCTCTTGCTTCAGCTTCCTGAAGTTCCCATGGCACCAGGCTCAGATGCCTATTTTATAAATAATTATCTTAAAGTACTTTCATTGAAATTTTTTGTGAGTAGAGTGTATTCTGTTTAATGTAGGAAGACAAGTGACTATAATGTTTTTTACCCTGTGTATTTTTTTATGTTTTTGGAGTCTGTTTATTTTTTTTGGGTTGAGCTCCTGGGAATTGAAGTCAGAGGTTTATGTATGCTTGACAAACTGTCTACCATTGAGGTATACTTTTGTCTGAAAAGTCTGATTTTTATGATTTTCATTTTTATTTATTTAGGGATCAAGAGAATTTCAGGTTCAGAAATACAAAAGGATAAACTTAACTTGTATAAATCTTTATTTTACCATTTAGTTTTACTCTAAGTTGTGCTTTGATTTGCCACTTGTTAAAAGCCATTATTTGTGTTATGTAAACTTTTTCATGAGATTGCTAATTATTTCACTGTCACTTAAAATCTGATCTTAAAATTTGTGATCTGTGCCTGGGGCTATTTAATTTTCTTGATAATTCTGTTTTGGCACAGATTGGTTATGAATGATTATTCAGAGTATTGTAGGTAAATTGGTATTCTAGTGTGTTTCCTAGGTAGATTTAATCTTTTTTATTGTTTCAAAAATTGTGTTAAAGGCATTATGCAGAATACATAGAGAAAATCAATCAGTAAAATGTAAAATTGGGTAATTAATAATCATTTTGAGAAGCAAAATTTGTGCATGTGTGACTTATTTAAACGACCCATCTATTAGATCTTGTTATGTATGACATAAGCCCACACATTTGCTTCTTGTAGAATTGGTAAGTTTGCTTACCTGGAATGCAGTGGAATATAAAAAATAATTAAATGAATCAAATTTTAAAAGTTGCACAAATATCTGACATGGCTAATTTGTGGGGAAGTAAGGGCAAAACTTCCCAGAGAATTGAAGTCTCTCTCCCTTTTAATTTTTTCTATTTCAGATCTGACAGTGCAATCTAGGATGTGATTTCTTTTTTCTTCTCTTTCCTTTTTTTTTTTGTTTTTTGTCTGTTTGTTTAAGATTTTTTTCAGGACAGTATTTCACCCTGTAACCTAGGCTGTCTTTGAACTCACTATGTAGTTTAGGCTGGCCTCAAATTCACGATCCTCTTGCCTCAGCCTTCCAAGTTCTTGGATTACAGGCATGCATGACCATGCCCAGTTCAGTGATTTCTTTCTTTTTAATTAAAAATATAACTTTTTTTTTTTTTGCTTTTCTGAGACAGAATCTCACTATATAGTACAGACTGGCCTTGAACTTGTGGTTTTCCTTCCTCAGCCTCCCACGTGCCTGTATTACAGGTATGTGCCATTGTGCCTGGCTTTAAAAAATTCTTATTGTAGTTTTTTTTTATTATTTTATTTTTTACAATGCTGGAAATCAAACACAGGGCCTTGCACATGCCAGGCAAAGACTGTACTACTGAGCTTCGTCCCTGTACCTAGTGTGTGATTTCATCTCAATGAAACAATTGTTTTTAGGGATTTCCTAATTTATAATAAATTTTCAAATAGGAGCCTAAATATGATTTGGGAGGCTCACTTTTTATGTGTGAAAGAAACCAGAAAATGAATTTATGTTTTTAGTTACAGTATTTTTATTTTTTTGTTTTTTCAATACTGGGGATCAAACTCAGGGTCTCATGCGTGTTAGGTAAGCCCTTTATTCAAGCCCTAGTTACAGTAATCTTAGTCAAGGGAAGTCATAATTTCATTTTACTTTCTAAAATCATACCATATGTGGAACTTGGTATCTTTTTATGGATGTGATGTATGCCCAAAAGAGTGTTGGAGGTACATAGAAACCATGCTTTGTAAATAATAATTGAAGTAAGGAAGAGAAGACTGTGACATTTCAATTGTATTCTGTGCTTTTGATGGACAGTTATGTGGGGGAAATTTTTTTTTTTAATATATATTTTTTGAAGGGCCAACACTGGGAAAATGAGTGTAAATATTAAGGTTTTAGATTTTGACTTTCTGGAGGAATGCATTTTCTAAATAAAATCTATATCCTTTTGACGGAAGAGTCAGTTTCACTGTACTGCTTCACCATTATTAGAAGTGGTCACTGGGAGGCCAGATATCCTTCTGACAGCTCTGTGTGTTTTCTTAGTCATTCAGTTTTTCAGAATGTCTGAGTAGAATAAAGTGATACTTGTGGAGAAATATAGGAAGGTGCCCTATCTCCCCAACTCCCTTCATTCATTTTTTCTTCTTATCTGCCTTCTTTCCTTCTTTTATGACAACTTCATTGCAATATAATTGAATTCACCTTTTAAAGAGTAAAATTTTTTTCTTAATCTAATTTGTTGAATGAAGAATTTGTAGAAAGAAATGTTAAGTTGCCCTAGGGAATTCTTAAACAGTGGAATGAGTGATATAAGAAATGCTGTTTAGGAGCAGCTTTTTTTGGTGTTAAGAGAGGGGATTGAAGAAAAGAAGACAGGGAAATCAAGTGGGTTTTTTGTAGAGGTCTGGGTTAACTTGGATAATAGGGATGGAGAGAAAGGGGCACATTTATGGGATTATTTTCAAGGAAATATTTGGATGTAGACTGTGATGGCAGGAGAGATGACTGCAGTGAATTATGGTATTGAGATTAGGGAAGTATTTTTGCCATTGGTTAACAGTGGAGAGGGATTAGAAAGTGGAACCACGTTTAGAGTAAGAAATGGTGAGTGTGGTTGAAATATTTGCATATCAGGTTTTCATAATCATTTAGAAGTTAGAGACTAATGCCTGACCTTATGTACACACATGTGGATGTTATAATATGTGTGTTTGTTAATGTTGAGCAATTTACAGTGGTAGTTAATTCAGTATCCGGCTACGTGTCTGCTTTGTGGGCATATGGACTTGGAGAGGAAGGGAGAAGCCTTTAGATGGTACATGCTTTATTTTCTCACCTAACTATTTCTGTGTTTTGGTCTTATTATTTTTCTTTGATGGTGGATAACTTGAGTCAGTCTCTCAATTTCTGAAAGTCACTATTCGTTAAAAAAGGTTAGAAAGAGGCTTGGTGGTACATGCCTGTAATCCTAGCGCTCTGGAGGTAGAGACAGGAGGATTGATGTGAGTTTGAGGCTAACCTGTTTTACTTAGCCAGTTCCAGGTCAGCCTGAGTTATACAGTGAGACTCTTTCTCAAAACCTAAATAAATACATAAAGCAAGCTAATGCATTTATGTTCCTATGATAAGCAAATTTCTGCTGTTAAATGTCTTTTAGTTAATAACAAGTTCACTGGTGTTCATGTGTCTTTGTGGATGAATTAGAAGTGAATTTCTGAAAAAACAAAAATTGCAGAAAATGCGCTTTCAGTGAGGAAGTGATTTTATATCGAAAGTGTTTTTCCGTTATGCAGAAGATTAGAAATAATTTTATCAACTGGTTTTATACTGCCAGATATATCTCTAAAAACACTCATTTTTCTTTCTGGAGTTGGAAAGTGAGTCCTTAATATAAATTAATTCCTTTCATTTTTCCATATTATTAGGAATAATGGTTATTTATTGAGAATCCTTCCTTTTTGTTTTTTTCTATCAGTCTTTGCTACTTAATGTGCTGATAGTACTTAATGTGCTCATTGTAAATTCTGTTACATTTGACAGCTTGTGGAGAATACTGGATTGAAAGGGCACCTGTCCAGCTTAATTTCATATATTGAAACCTATAATAGTTCGGCCTTAATGTATACACCATACCATCCCTTAACTTTGATGACTTACTTGCTTCCAGAGTATGTGATATACAGGGACCAGTTTAGGTTTTTAAGTCACCCTTAGATGACTGCTCTCATCTTAGATGAGCCTACGTCATTTGAATAGTCCTCTGTGGTAGCAATTCTGAAACTTTTTGGCTTTATGACTTCGGTTTACTTATAAAAATTATTAAGGAACGCGAGCAGCTTTTGTTTGTGTAGCTGTGTCTCACTACTTGTCATATTAAATACTAAAATAGAAATTTAAAAAATATTTCATTAAAAAATGCATTAAAAGTTAATATAAATACCATTTTTGAAAGAAAAAAATAGTTTTGCAAGTTTCTGTTTGGTATAACAGAAGACAGCTAAGCACTCTTATTTGTTTCTACATCCAGTCTTACAGTTGGTTGTTTTAATTGAAGTATATGAATAAAGTCAAGCCTCACATAAATATGTAGTTGGAAAAGGCAAGAGTGTCTTTAGATAATTGTGGATTTTGTTTTTGATACCACACCAAAATTCACCAAGTTATACAACCTGATTGAGGTATAATTTGCATATCATAAAATACATCAAAATTAAGTGTTCAGTGACTTTCTAGTAAATTTACTGACATGTACAGCCATAATCATAATTCAGTTTTTTATTTTTCTGGTACTGGGCAGTTGAACGCAGGCACTCCGGCATGCTAGCCAAATGCTCTACCACCGAGCCATACCCCCATCCCATAATCCGGTTTAGAGGTTTGGGGATGTAGCTTAGTGGTCCCAAGCCTTGGGTTTGATCCCCAGCATGGGTGAGTGGTGGGGGAATCAGTTTTCTATTATTTTCACCTGTGAGTGACAGTTTTGTAAAGTTATTTGCAATGTCAGTCTAAAACCCTCTCAGTTTTCCATACTTTGTTACGTTACAGGGAATTTGTCTTTCCCTTGAATGGAATTTTTATGCCTAGAGGACATGTATAAGTAATACATATGCTTTTTCATTGATTTGGAACATTGTGTATTGGTCCTTTGGAAAATATTGGTTCACCGGATTATTCAGACCTTCCAAAAGTTGACATATTTCATTAAACAAATTCTTAAAAATCATACTCTTTAATATTTGCCATCTATCTTATTGGAAAAGTCTTTAATTATTGGGAGATACCAAACTCACCAGGTAGCTAATAAAAGTTTTCAAAAATTTTGATGTTTTCTTGAAAGCTTTTATCTTATCATTGTTAAGAAACATTTTTAATTATTGTATTTAAAGTAACAGGTTCATTTCAATTAGAATGGTGTTCAGTGAGAAAAGTAGCATCTTAGTTCTGTAAGTACTTTTTCTTGAATCAACCATTGTGTTTCAGTATGCAGCAGAAATGCTTTTTGCATCTCAATAATGTATTTGTTGAGCCAAGAGATACCTGAGTGAGGTGCCTGGGTTAAGAGTGTTCCAAGTAGTTGTTGTTAATGAGTCTTCCTCCAATCTTGATGCCACGTGCTTCCTCATAAAGTCCAGCTTCTTGGATTATTTGCGTTATGCAGATGACACCACTTTGCTTGCTGAAAATGAAGAGGATTTAAAACATTTACTGATGAAGATCAAAGATCATAGCCTTCAATATGGGTTACAACTAAACATCAACAAAACAAAAATCCTTACAACTGGGTCAGCACGCAACTTCACATTAAATGGAGAAAAGATTGAGGTTGTCCAAGATTTTACTTTGCT